>CAJHUC010002384.1:0-35531 GCA_905146915.1 Ostreobium quekettii | reverse complement strand
AAGCGCGTCCCCGGGCGCCGTGGATCCGCGGCGGCACATTGCCCTGCGGTGCTGCTGCGCCGCGCAGAGAGGTGGGCAGCTCCGCCCCAAACCCAGGTCCGCACCTTTGTAACAGAGGCAAACCTATACGCAGCAGAGGCTAGACGCCTTGCGTCAGAGAGGCGCACATTGCCGGTGTCGAGGCCCACGTGGCCACCGCCACAACCAACAACGTGCCAGTCCGGACCAAGGGCCCCATTGACACGCGCATGTCATCAGCAGCCCGCCGCCGCAGTCCGCACCCAAACGCTCCCTTCTCTCTCACCCTTCGTCCACCCAGGCTCTGTCTCGACCTCCTTTCCGCGACGTTGCGAGCAGTCGACCTTGGCGAGCCGCGCCGTCCCTTCTGCCCTCTCGTTAAGCCATGGACTGCTTCACGTTGGCCAGCCGTGGACTCCTGATAAGCGCATGCAAAGGCGGAACGCAGGATAAAAACCGCCCACCCCAACCCCACCCCAACCCCACCCCCCCACGCCCCCACGCCCCCAACACCCATTGTCAAGAGCGAACTTCGCTGGACAAAGAGCGCAGGGGACCCTGTGCGCCGGTTCTGTCCGAGCGTCCCGAAGGAAATTAGCAGGGGCATCCATTCGCATTGGGATGTCGGCCGTTCACGAGGTGTCATTTCACCCCAGACGGTGTACCAAAATGGATGTGCGAGTGACCTCAGCAGCATTTTGGCATGCCCTTGAAGGATGGGAGCTGTGCGCTGATTCTATCATGATTGCAAAAACTACCAGTTGGAGAATTCTTCTCAAGTTTAGCTCAGTGAACCGATGAATGAGCGTGAAGTCGTTGGAATCGGATCCTGATTGTCGATTGTCTGCGCCAGGGTGTTATCAGACCATATCCGTTGTGCAGAATCCCTGCCAGAGCATAGTGGATCGAACCTTCCCCCTGTACACCTTATTGATAAACCTCCATGCACCAAGGGGTGAGGGCCATCTGATTCTGTTACAGCATAACGTACAAGCACGCACCACGATCCGAACTCTATTGCAAGCAAACGTTTCTGTTGGGGGATGAACTTTGCAACAAACTTGCTGCACGTGCCACAGCAGGAGGCTGCCCTGAACATAACAGTCATGCCGGCTGTGCCGGAAGTAGCCTCGTTGCTCAGCACAGTATGACTGTAGGGACCTGTGGAATTTGTGCAACTTCTGCACAAAATGCATCATCGATTACTGATGCAGTTGGTCTGCACCGTCCCCAGGAAAACTGTCAGACCACAACGCCCATGGCCCAAGCAATACCGATGCACTCCTTTGCCATCAAACACACAGCCGAGGCCAGCTGCAGACCAGCCCTTCCCATCAGCTTTCGCACTGCTGCGGCGATTGGCTTTGGTGTCACTGCACTGATGATATGGACATTGTGCCGGAAAGTACTGTCTATTGCCCGCTCTTGTTGGAGCAGAGTGCAAAAGCAAAATCAGTGTGCATGGGACGCTAGGTTTCTTGATCAGCAACACAACTGGCATGATTTGCGCATTTTTTGCGAGCCGATCGGTGATGGGGCCACAGGCATTGTGTACAAAGGTCGACTCCTTTGTGCAGGGGGCCTGGGCAGGTGCGTCGCCACCAAAATTTCATGGGCGACCAACAGTGCAAGGGGGTCACTGAAGAAAGAGTACGACATACTGTTGGCCGCCCAGGGGCACCGCAATGTGCCAGAGTGCTATGGATTTGGGGAGCTGTCGGGCGGTCGAACATTCATGGTTATGGAGCTGATGGAGATGTCTTTGAAGCAGTTCCTTGCAGATCGCTGGAGCGACCATGAACGATTGTCATTTGGTGAATGCATCGAGATCTTTCGTGAGATCGCCCGGGCGCTCCAGCACTTGCAGAACAAACGCATCATTCACTATGACCTCAAGCCGTCCAACGTGCTTGTGGCTGTTCGTCAGAGCATGCGCATCGTCAAAGTCAGCGACTTTGGCTGCTCTGAGAACCGTCCCCTCACAGAGATAACTGGAGAGTACAGGGGTACACCTGGGTACATAGCCCCAGAACTGATGCCAGCACACTACTCGCACAAGAAGGTGAATGGGAAGAAGGTGGATGTGTACTCCTTTGGATGTCTCATGGGGCACTGCATGTCAGGCAGTGATAACCATGACATGGGTTTTAGCCAGAATGTGCAGTGCCCACATGATTTGAGATCATTGATTGGCAGGTGCTCAAACAACGATCCTGAGGTGAGACCATCGTGGGAGGAGGTGCTTGAAGATCTAGATAATTTTGTGGACTCTGCCAAGGAATGGTTGACTTGGAAGATCTCCCAGTGATGAAGAAGCACTATTGTGTTGAATGGAGGGCCCCGTGACAAACACAAGGGAACATTTGTGAAAGTGGGTGGTCCTGTGAAAAGCGCTTCTGGATTTTGTTGCAAGCCAGACAACTGAGGATGCTACTCTCGGAAGTTGATTGGACATCATCTTCAGGGCAAGGTACTCACTCGAAGTGGTCACATTCCTTAATCCAATTTCTTGTATTGCAAATGCCTAACAATGGCCAAGCACCTGACAGGGAATGACAAGCTTGGGGGCCAAGCACAGTTTTTGTTTGGAAACGTTTGTCCACGTCCATGCAATCGTGGAGCCTGGCACTGTCACATGGAGTCGTTTATGGTGGTGTGGGACAAGCAGGAGGCATTCCCCTGGTGCGGAGACAGTCTTGCTCTGATTCAAGTGTTGTGAGTGCAGTGAATTGGCCCAGACGTTGACAGCTGTGCTTTGAGGTATGGTGCGATAGCAGTTTGGGGATATCAGCTCGCTGGCAAGGGTGTTGGGTTCTTGAGCTGCTGAGTTTGTCTTGGTGTTTGGGGAGCTGATCGAGTTTTGGGTGGGGCTGCCTGGGGAATGACGATGTTCTGGGCATGTGAACAGAATTTGGGTTGTCTCCAGGGTGTATGTCGTGTGAGAATCTGTGACACTTGTGTACTCCTACGATGGGTTTGAGGTTTCCTTTTGCTGGGAACGGTGCTGTCCTTTTCAACCGATGGGCTGGTGACGTTGTTTGATGATCTTAGTTTTAGGTGAGACACATGCTGTGCAAAGATCATCATTTTCATGTCGCTGTAAAGGACTCACTCATTCAATCAAGCAGTCCTGCCTTATCAAGGATCTTCTGTTTCCAGTTTAGACCCTGGCTAGGGACACAGCAGGTTCCAGGCGCCTCTGTCTGCCAGCCCATGTGTATTGTTTGGAAAATCACAAAAAAAAATACTCTGGCGTAGCACTTTCGCTTGCCCATCTGTTGGCCATTTACTGGTAGAGGTGGTTTCCTGCTTTCCAGATGTCTGCTCACGTGGCAAAATAGAAAGATTGCCAATTTGTCACCCTAGCGCCCAACATAAACAAGCAAAGGAGACTGGTGGACAACCTCAAAGCAACAGGAACAGGGCGGGAAAGGGCGAGAGTGGACACAACAATGCCATGCGGATACTGAGCACGACAGTTTATAGCTGTCCCTTCTCTAGATGGGCAATTCTGGATCACAGAGGTGTTCAAGACACAAAGGTCACAGCAAGCAACGTGGCAGCGGAGTGTGGCACAACACTCCATTTGGAAATTCCACATCAACCGTGCGCGCAAGTGCATATGACCGTGAAGGGGCGCATGCGCACAACTGTCTCAGCCCAAAAGAACTGACACATCTGCAGGAATGGGGAGCCAGCTCACTTGCACAAACGGAAGCATCTGGGAATGAGTTTCGCACCCAAGGATCACAAGGCGTGCAGAAGGCAGTTGCCTGGAGGTGGACTGGCAGCAGGCTTGGTTTTCGCATTCAAAGCTGCCCCACGCAACTTACGCCCGCAGACCGCCCAATTACGCTCACCAATGCGTTCGGAATGGCGCCCACACAATCTACCCGGTGCTCTGTGCAACTTCTCAAGCGGGTTTGCTGGGAAGCGATTCCACAGCCATGTGCCAGCGCCAGACAAGCTGTTGGCGTTCTCTCCGTGCACGGACCAGCCGGGCTGGTGACCGCCGCCACTTGGCCGCTTCTGGGGAGCGAGCGGACTATCCGCGGTTGCCAATTTGTTTCAGGCGCAGTCCGAAAATGTCCTCCTATTTCAGGCGGAGTCCCCAGACGAGACCTTCGTTCTTCCATGCTTTCTTTCAACTGCTCAGCAGAGGGCCGATCACACTGACACATGCCCTGAAAATGATGCCTCCCGCACACCAGTCACCAGAGCGCTGCCTTTCTTACCAACCTCCTCGCCTACCGGTGGGGGATCCACGCTCAGACTAGGCCGCCCGCGTTCCCCTCGCGGAGTCCCTTCCGGTGAATGTTTCCGCCGCGTCAACAGGGCTCGAGGCCTCCCCGTGCCCTCCCACTTGCTGCTGGCAAGCCGCCCCTGTGCCCCAGGTCGATCAGCTCCATTTTGTTCCATCCCACTAATGATCACGGCCACCAAAGTCTGGTTTTCAGCCAGACGCGTTGTTTTTTGGGCCTCTCAAGCGGGGTTACGTAAATGGGCACCACGCCACGGCCACCGGCGCTTTCGTTGTTCA
The DNA here is from genome assembly GCA_905146915.1 of Ostreobium quekettii. Classification (NCBI taxonomy): domain Eukaryota; kingdom Viridiplantae; phylum Chlorophyta; class Ulvophyceae; order Bryopsidales; family Ostreobiaceae; genus Ostreobium; species Ostreobium quekettii. The sequence goes on along the minus strand of CAJHUC010002384.1, from coordinate 30,973 downwards.
CTGCCAACGCGTGTCCCGGACACTCTTCGCGCACGCAACCGACAGCAAGAGTGACGGTCCTCACGAGTGGGCCTCAGGAGGGGCCCCTCGCATGTAAGGCAGCAACCCGCTCAGCATGGCTGGGAAGTCGCTGGTGCCTGGGAGTGGACGTGTAGGCGGCAGATTTCCCGCGAGGGCACAACGGCAGGCGACTGGACGAGCCGATGACAGCCAGGCCGCTTGCCTCGCTTCCCGGCCTCTCCCCAGCGACGCGCGATCCCGATGAGCCTTACCAGGAAATTCGGAAACCGCCGTCGTCCCTTCCCTTGTTTGTTCTTGTGTGACTATGGTCGGTTTCATTGTGGGGAGTATTTGTGGGCTCTTCGGGCCCATCGGCCTATTGTACGCATGTGCGTGGTCCCCAAAGGCACATTCCCAGCCACTCCCCCTCTGCAGTGCAAGGCTCTCAAGCCGGCGTTTTCCCACATCTCCTTTCTTCCTGCTTGACGATCGATGTTTTCATCGTGGGTTACTTGGAGTCCTTGAGCGCATCTTCAGTGGAGATTCTCCAGAGGTACATACGCGTTGTCACCACACGTACTCAACTTGCAGGCGGGGGTCACTCATTAGGGCCAAACATCGCCCCATCTGGCCGTGCGGCCCACCTCGGAGCCGCGGTGAAATTGATGTCTGTCGGTGGACGTCGAGCAGCGCCTAATCTCAAAGCGCGGCCTCCTGGAACTCGCGAGGAGGAAGAGGCTTGGAGGCGTTGGAGCCGCCTGGAGTATTGCCAGCGCTGGTTTGAGGCACCTCGTGAGCGCTGACCCAGGGTCTCTGTCGGGCTGAGGAGAGAAGCGGAGGGAATGCTGCCACGATGCTCTGCGAGGTTCCTCTTGGAGTAAAACCAACCCATTTTCTTGATTTATGCTCATCTTCTCACATTAGCGTCACTGCGGGCTGCAATCCTAGGCGTTGATAAGCACCCAGTGCCCGGCATAATTCCTTGAAGGACCGTGCATCATGTAGTTGTGGATTCCAGCGGCATTGGCCCGCAGGTTTCTCCCTGTGCAGGAAAGGCCTTGATATTCAACACAACTGCAGTGTCCAGACCACCCTCCCCCGGGGGATCATTGCCCTGTGTGCATTGCATGGAACTTCCAGTTTGAAAGGACAAGCATCCAGCAGACACGTGTGGACAGAATGCTACCATGAGCCTGAGTGTAACTGTTTGTCGATGCTAAATCCAGTTCTACAAACGCGTGGAGCGAATCCTCAATTCTCTCAATGCGTTGTTGGTGCAGGCAGCAGGACCCCAACCCGGCATATCACAATCATCAACCAAAAGCCTCACGCGCTTCATTGGCGAGGTGACCAACTGGGCCCTTCGTCGTACTACACTGACCACTGCATTAGCTACCACTTCATATGGGACGCAGCCATAACAAATTGTGTCGCTCGGGCGTATTGCTCGCGACGAATGCTGAGTACCGTGCGCGGACAATCATGTAAGCACATCGTTTGGCTCAACCGTGCAGAATATGCGGCGCAGCCGCCAGGCGCTGGGCAGCCCAAGAAAGGCAGTGCCGTGTCCGCCCTCGAGTGGTCGACACCTTTCGCGAGGACCGTCCGTGCCAGGGACGACAGTGCAACAAAAGAATTCCGCAACAGGCCGGCGTGCCACAGTGCAGCCAGGATTCTCCGGGGACAACCAACGCGTCGAGCGCAGCCGCCGTCTACAGACTGAAGGGCAGTGGCCCCTGTCGTCAACGCAATGCCGTGGAACTCTGAGGTGCGCAGAAGAAGACGCACACCCAACGGCACCACTGCATGAAAATGAGAAGTTCAGCGGGCTGTGTCCGCTGTTCTCTTCGACCGTTGTGCGCATCTGAATGTAGGATCCACGCCCACCGATTCTCTGAAGAGTGGTTCCCGTCGAGCCCGAAAGGCGAACGTGATTGGCAGCGCGATGTTTTCCAGGACGAACCTTGCGGATGGGCAAGGCTGATATGGTTGGCCGCTCAGTGACCCGTGGGTCGGGGGCGCTTTGAAACAGCCTGCGAGGGCTTTGCCCCACTTCGGAGGGTCGGCGCTGTTGTAAACCCAGTAGTGCCGCGGAGATCTGGTCGAGCCAGGAAAGGCGCGATCTGTGTGGGGTGGACGATTGGCGTCGTTGTGTCTGTGATGGGACACTCAGCGCCAAGCCTAGTGTACCGCCCTGCGCTGGCGCGAACTTGCCGCCGTGTCCTCAACCCCATTGGTTTGATGCCTTTCCCGGTGACAAGTATCCCGAATCCCATAGTTCAGGAATTGGGCGTTCTCGCACACTCATGCATGTATGTACGCGTGCAGCCATTTACGTTCGCACCTTCTGTCAGGCGGGCCACCACAACAGAAACTTGAAGGTGCCGTTCTTTGGCAGCGGATCTTGCGGCGCCCCCGCTGAACTGTTCCTCCTAAATCGATCATGCGATGACAAATGCACGCAGTGTCACCGCTAGCGCAGACCAAACATTAAGCTGATCCGTCCTTAACAGTGATAACCGTCGACAGCGCCGTGTTCAGGGTCCACCACGAATTCTGGCAGATCGGTGGCAATCAGTGTTGGACAGTTTTACGCCTCAGCTGAAGGATGGGTGGCAGCGTCCATGTGGGTGCCCTGGATGCTTGAGTATCGTCAACACCTATGTATGAACGCCTTTTCGTCGAAAGTTGTTTCAGGGGCAGCGCCGTATTGACCAAAAAGATTGGAGCACAACGGGCACGTCAGCCATGTGATTGCAAGAATATCCCATCATCGTAACTTGCAATTCCGTTGCACAGCATTGAAAGTATGGAGGCCTGCGGTGGCTCAGTGACTATTTGGCAAGGCAATCTGGCAACAAAACCGTGGGAGCCGTATCGGGGGGCCAAAAGTGCGACCGCCGCCATTTGTCCCAGCCCCGTGACGGGGAGAAGCGCGCTTGTTCTGTGGTCGGCAGCGAATCCAACTGCGAACCGGTGGCAGGTCCAAGGCGGTGGACACGGGCGCCCTGATTGCAGCGAGACCGTTGGGTGACGTTGTTGGCACGCGGTTGTGGGCGGACTCCACCTGGAATCCTTGCAGAGAGAGCATGGCAAGCTGCCTCGTCATGCGCCCATCAACCTGATGCTGCAGCCACACAACTGTGGCCGATTGCGAGGCTGGATGGGTGCAACACGCAAAAGAGTCGCAGCAGAAGTTTGCAAGCTCAGGAACGCGCCGGGGAGGTGAATTTTGGGGTGGGGCGGCTGCACGCTCTTTTCAAGGCGAAAGCGCCGGCATGGATCTTGCGCATGGTTGTGGTTGTGCTTCGAGATGGGGCCTGCGGCACCGCCAGCCTTCGCAACCCAATTCGCTTCAGATCCCAAGTGGTGAAACCTCGGTAAAGACAAATATGAGTAGGCTGGGGGATCAACGCCAAAGCCAAGGGGTTTATGGCGTCCGTGCATGAGCATTGTGCTCCCTTCGCCTGCGCCCAAACTCTTCACCCCGAGAACGATGATGGGCATCCCCGATCCTCAGCAACGTGGGTCGGCCCTTCAGGCACCGATTTCCGGCAACGAGAATGGCGAACGCGCTCGTCTTCTCCAAGAGAAGCGTGGCTCCTTGCCCTGGGCGCCCCCGCCGCTTCGCTCGCCCCCCCCCCCCGGCGGACAGGGCCCCAGGCAGGCGGCCCAAGTTCACACCGGATCGCTTCAGTCAACCCCACCACGAATTGGTGTGGGGCCGGTTTTTGTCAGTTCTGATAGGTTCCGATGGGTTCCGATTCTCTTGCCAGACTACGACCTTTCCCATTTGAAAGTCGGTTGCGTGTTGCATGACTGTGCGAGCTCACCGCCTCGGTCTGTCGGAGTGGCAAGTGGGCGCATTGTAATAAGGATCGCTCCCCGCCGCGATCCCGAAATTTCCGTCCAGTGCGACGCGCAACAAGGACAGCCCGGCTCCGGAACGCGCACCGCGGCGGAGAGGACGGATGCGACGGAGGGCAAAGCGCCTCCAAGGCGTGCAGGTGACGTGTCACAAAAAGTCTCTAGCCCGCGCTCGCTTCGGCCGCGCTTGGCCGCCCAAGACGCTCACCCTCGGCACATGGCGCTGGAACCCTGGTGGCTCTCGCTTGATGAGCGATGGATGCTTTCGCCTCGACGTACGCTGTGCTTGGACCCGGCGCACCTCGTGCCGCGCGTGCTAGTGTGCGCTGCCAGGGCTCACTACCCCCCGCGGTCGGACCAGGCATCTTTGCGCTTTCAAACGATGACGGGCGCTGTCGCAAAAGCTCTGCGCGGTGCTGCGCCTTCGATGCGCCCCAGATGCGACCGCAGACGCCACAGCCACGCTGGCGTCTTCCCGCCCCCGGCCCCGCGGCTTTTAGGGACAAAGTTAACGGCACCCTAACCCTTCGGGGCATGCACCATTTGTCAAGTCAACTCGGGTTTTCGTAACGACACGCCTGGCATCGGCAACCGTGAGCGTCGTCGCTTCGGGCCGTCACCCACCTCGGGATCATGAGCTCCGCGAGGGAGAACCCTTCATTTCTGCTCCGCTCGCCTGTTTTTTGGCAAGCCGCAGACAAGGGCAGGCACCGCAGCGGGCTCGAAAGGTACCCCTGCGGGAATCCTGCGGCCATCAACTCGTGTGTGTATGGCAGTGCTGTCTGAAAACGCATGTCGTAGGCCACCGCGCGTTCCTTGGTTCGCCCATCGGCGCCGTCGCTCCAGGAAAAACAACTACGGTCGCCAGTGCTCGAGCCAGCGTGTTTGGCGCTGGGGCCGGAGGCTTCTTCGTCGGCGGCCTCTGGGTTGCCGTACCTGCCCTCTGCGGACTTCGTGGATGGGGTCAGCGATCGCTGGAAAATGGACGGCAGGCAGCGCATCCGCGGGCCTTTCGCCGTGCAGGGATGCCCCGCCTCCCTGTGCTCGTGCCGTGCGCTCGTGCCGTGCTTGTGGGTTTTACAGTAGATTGGGCAACCCCCATTTCGGTGAGCGCTGAGTCACAGTCGGATGGGACAGTGCATACCATTTTCACATCATGTTCTCATTACGCGCTTGAGGCTGGCATGGGCGCGGCACAGCTGTGACCGACATGCGCCTGGCGCACTCCCTGCGCGTCACGCTGCTGCTGCGACACGGCCCTCAAGCGAGGGGTGTGGAGACCACGTGTCCACGCGTCAGCACGATACGCCTGCCGCACCGCGCCGGGGAGCATTCCGTCCGCGTTCCATGGCTGTTTGCTCGCAGCGAAGTTCGCCCAGCCGTGCCCGTTTTATCGAATGGGGCCGGCGTGTGGCCGCCTTGAAAGACTCTCGACGTGGGGCAGCGTTCGGGTGCTGTGCCGTGTGATCCCGGGGTGACTGTTGGGCCGGTGGCCACTTCCGACCGCCAGCCATGGTCATTTAGCCTCCGCCAGCATTCCATTCCGACGGAGATGCCATTCATCGTCCGAATGTGCAGTCCGAATGTCCGAATTGTGCAGTTAGCAATGGGGCAACTTTGCAATTCGCCGGGGCTTTGAAAACCCTGCCAGAAGGGGGCGACTGCGAAGTGCGAATGTAGGCTGGTTGGGTGCGGACCCACAGCCCACAGCTAGCACCGCCTTGTCCTAGTGGACGTTCGAGGCGACAGCAGCCACCGGCAATAGCGCGTTGGTGCTGCCACCCAGCACAGATGAGACCTCGCACGTATTTGAGAGCGGCACTGGCTGGTGATGGTGTCGTGTTGTCGCATCTCATCAGTTTACAATTCCAACAGTTCCATGAGCGTTGTCGCAGGTCTACGTACTGATGCGGATGTGTCTCTGACTGCACTGTGCGCCGGAGAACATTCGTCGATCTTGATTCCTTTGGATTACATTTTCCAGACTAGCCATTGCAGGCAAGCCCATTCACTTTGCTGGCTGCAACGGGTGCAGAATGTCAACCCAGCACTTGTTCAAAGTCACTAGGCGCTCATACCGCACACCAGTCGAACGACATGAAAAGGGCGGCAATTCCTCATACTCGACGTCTTTCTGAAGCACAGCCTCGTCTGGCACATTGCAAACACGAGCTATGGTGCAGTGCTTTGTTCGTTCTCAGTATGGCAAAATATGGCCATCATGTCGCACGACCTGTGGGAGCCCTGGCCCCCTGGGAGCCCTGGCAAATCTGCGCATTTGAATGTGTGACCGGTACTTCAAACACATGGTTATGCAGCAACAATGTGGATTCCTTTCGATGCATTGTAGTTAATATTACTTCGAAGTCGCCAAAGGATTCTCAAGGCACTTGGCTGTGTGCGCGTCGGTTGTTAGTTTTCTCTGTGTCGCATCGCAGATCGGACGCATCCAACAGAGCGCATCAGCATCTGGATGCGGCGTCTACAGGAAGTTGCGTTCTACTGCAAGTGCTCTGCTGCTTTGCAAGCGTGGGAAAGAGCATTAGTGGGTGTGTGCACAACATCTGGTTAGGGCATTGTTTCTTGTTGCATGCACTAAGGAACAGGGCAACTGTGCCAAATTTATGGTGTTCCAGTTGGTCACAATGTCAGCTTGTGGCACTGTTGAAATGTACAGTAGACGAAAGGTTGCATTTGGAATTGTGCCGTAGAGTTGAGAACGCAAATCTGTGGAGTTCCGCACCACGCATAATATGATATGTACTTCGGGTTGTGTGATTACACGTTTATGTATTGAATAGTAATATCAATTTTGCAGGCACCAGCAGAGCACAGTTTAGCAGCGAACAACCCTTGTCGAGAGTATTCGAAACACACGACTTCTACCATATCTTGGCACATGTTGTGCACAGCCAGTTGGAAATCTGTTTTGGGCAGTCCATCGGCATTACTTATCTGCCACAAGGGAAGGATATCCCAATCCGAAGCAGGGTGGGTCCGAATTGGAGCCCACTGAGCGTTTGCCTAAATTTTCTGCACAGCCGCATCAACGCCTGTGTTTCAATTCAGGAGTTTACGCACATGCACAGCAGCCGTTTATATTGATGTGAGTACGAGGGATAGGCGCGCCTTTTAAATTTGTTTTCAAGCCGATCATACGCCGCCATCGTTGCAGTCAAAGAACAAGGGAACTCACGGCCGTAATGGCCACCACAAGGGTGTCCCTTGCTTTTCATGACACAACCATTCACTGCTTTCTGCCATCGCCCAGCGCTCGATACCGCTTTTCCCCGCCACCGAAAGCTTTAGTCATCGAAGGTGCGGTGCGTTTCTGATTTAATTGGACGGATATTTACAATAACAGCCAGTTGACCATCTGCGAAGCGCTGCATAGGGGAAGACGAATCGCAAGTGGTGATGGTACACATCGGGCGGATAAATGGTACCGCCATCGTCGCATCTTGAGCAGACAACGGGCTTCCTCTGGTTGGTGAACGCTCTTGTCTGCTCTCCCAGGGTAGCGGAAGACTGGCATGCACGGGCACTTCTCTCCGCGGTGCCCAGCCGACCGTGGCTCCAAGCATATGAATCAGCTCAGTGTCCTCCGTCTCCTCCTCGTCGTGCTAGCCACGACACTCCCGGGCGCCGCCATGGAAGCCGGTCCGCAAGTCCTTCCTCCGCTCATGGCTAGCCAGCGCGGCAGAATCTGGATTGCGCCGCCCTAGCGGTGAACGCAAAACGCGCCAAACTTTTACGTTGAACCTGCAGGGGTGTGGATCGCGAGGCTTGGCCCGCTGCACTGCCGGACGGGGTTCTACGTCGTGAGTTTCTGACACATTGTCGTGTGCTGCAGGTACTGCGGACAGCACCACGGGAAGGGATCAGTCCGGATTCTATGCCGGAACTGTTAATTGGAAGGTAGGCGCGGCTTGGCTGTTGTCCGGAGTGCTCTGATGGTTTTGGTGCCTGCACTAGGGTTTTGCAAGGGCGGTAGCCTTCCACATGCGGAACGCCGCAGATGTGTTCAAGGCGACCTTGCATGAGGGAAGCTGCTCTGCGATACACACTGCCGCGTGGTGCTGCCGGCGGCACTTCCTGTCGCCTCAACCGCCCGGAACTTGGAGCGCCTGTCTAGAAGAACATGTCGTTGGGCCCCACGGCACCCATGCCTGCGTGTGTGGTTGACCTGCAGAACAGCGGTCCACTGAACACCAGGGCCGCCATGGAGGCAGCCTGTCCATGAAACATTGCTTAGGGGAGTCTGCTGCCCGTTTCATGCTTACCGGAGCCCACCGACTCGCATCATCAAAGGCCGGAGAAAGCAGTGCCACATCGTTGCGGGTTGGCCGGTGCAGAACACCCTGTGTAACTAACACCAGTAGAAAACAGCCTGTTTGCGATGCCAACTGCATCGCCATTTGACAAAAATTGCCATCACAGCCCCCTTTATGCCATCGCAATAGCATTAATTTGTGTCAAAATGGCATCGCAGCTGATGTCGCAAACATAGCGTTTTCTACCAATGTGACTTTGATGCACTCTGTGCGTGAGTTTTCCTTTAGAAGACTGATCCTCAGTTTGCTGAACGAGAGCAAAAATCCAAATGCTGTTAGTATACACAGCATGTTGTGAAAGGTACAGCTTAAGACCAGCAGACGGTGGCATCACAGAAGAAATCGGCCTGAGGTAGCGTGAAATAGAATTCTGTGTGTGCGAAGAGTGTTTTCTAACACTTGTGTGAGGGCTGTTGCGCTTCAACTCAGGAGCGAACTGGCTGAAGCTATGATGCGAATCCTTTGCACCAATGTCACGTAGTTCCTATAATATCATCAGAACAGGTATCTGTACAGCAGGAACTTCCACTGCACCCTTCTAAATTTCTGCAAAGGGTGTGCCACTTGGCCTGTATCCAACTTTTCAAATGCAAGAACTTTTCCTGAATGTTTTTTGTTGGACCTTGCTTTCAGCCATGAATTTCTGTTCTGGTTGCATGTTGTCAGTGGATAAAATGAGCAGTGCGGCAACTCTCCAAGCCAACATATCGGAATTTGTTGAGGACCTTTCCAACTAATTCAAGTCAAATGGATAGACCAGAACCCAGTCGCTCGTCGGTTGCACCAATTGCTATTGTCGCCCATTCAGGTATTGAAGGTACAAGACTTTGTCCTCGATACTTTAGCCCTGATCCCACGTCGCCTTGTGCGGGTTTTCCATCAGTCTAACGTGAAATTGAAGTTGCGCCTACGCTGTGGCAGGGCGTGCAAGAGCTGCAAAGAGGAAGATTTCCTGGCAGTATTTCAATAAAACGCCACGGGTCCCATGACCACGTTTGCAGCGGCGTCCTGATTCACCCGTTGTGGGTATTGACTGCGGCGCACTGTGTGGATCCAACTTCGCCATATTCAGCAGGATGGAGGCCTATAGTGACGATTGGCTCAACCAATGTCGATGAGCAGGACGATCTTGGTGTTGAGGTGATTGCTTAGTTTTTCTTTTTACAGGATACGCTGATGAGCTAGGCGACGTGGTTTCGCGCTTGGCAACCCTCAAGTATGTTCAGAATTTCTACAAACTATGCGATCATCTGCCCTTCGGGGGGAACTGTAGGAATGCTAAAGCAGAACTACTCCAGGGCAAAGCGGAGAAGCAAAAAAAATGGAAACAATATATAACTCCAAAAGGTTCTGGCGTGTATGTCAACAGCGCCGACAAGATCGGTGGTTTGGACATACATGTCGCATTGAGAACAAGCGCGCATCGATGGGACCACCCCCCTGGAAGGGGGGATGGGGAGGGTTGGGGGAGACAATGCATCCGTTGCGTGGGTAAGAGTTGTCTGTTGCCAGCAGATCATAACATTTCCCCATTTCTGTGACCACCTGCTGACCGAATTTTTTCTTGACGCACTGAAAATTACCTCTCATTGCTGCAGATGTCAGTTGTGCAGCATACTGTTGTGCACCCCCAATGGGAAGGCCACCAGAGGTCGCCTCACAACATAGCACTGCTAAAGTTGGCAAGGGAATCGACACTGCCGTTTCCCACACGCCTGACCAATCATTTCGAGCTCAGGACAGGACAAAAGCTCTATGTCTTGGGTTGGGGCCAGGGAGAAGATGGCCCCGCTCTGGGAGAAGCGATTTTCACCACACTGAAGACAGAGGTTCAGGATCTCATAGATGGCTCCCATTGCAACAGATCAACACTGTGGAGAGGCGAGATGCCGCAAGGCATGCTGTGTGGCTTGAACCATGGACAGACGGCATCCTGCATAGGTGAGTTACGTTTGACGTTTTCGGCACAATGTCCTCTACTTGCTCATAGAGTGGACCGCTGTACTCCCCTGACCATTTCCAGTACATCGCGATACTGTGTTAGGAATGCCAGTGTGTGCTGTGGAGTAATACCCTGTTGCAGTAAAATGTTCCGCATTCGGTCCAGCGGGCGCAGGCTGGGACCACTGTGGACACCCACTGGCCCCGCTGTTCTGCGAGCCAAGAAACAGCCGGAATCGTTTGCGCTTGTCCCCTTTGGATCCAAGCGACAGGAGTTGGGGAGGAGGCAGTGCGTTTTGATGGCGTAGCAGAGTTGTGGGAATTGGCCACACCAGGTGTGCGACGATGCAAATCAAAGCCACACATGTTATCGCGCAAGTGGATGCCAATATGTGAAAAGAGCAGCTGCTGCAGTGGACTTGATTGATCTGCCATTGCGAATCCGATGAAGACGTTCATGCCGTCGAAGAGTGGAACTGCAGTGGCCATAAGCCCTCGATCGTCAATGCTTTTGCTCCAGAAGTAGACATCCTCAATCATAGTGCAAAATACGCAAAAACTGTAATGAGGATGCCATGACGGCGCTAGCGTATGCCCGGCATCGCAGCCCCTGTCGAAAGATGTTTTCTCCTGCATGTTTCACCTGAGGATGGTTCGCATTGCAACCGCCCAGTTCGTGGGCGCAAATGCCCGGTCCAGCGGCTCGTGTTTATGGGGAATTCAGCTGTCTCGCAGATCTCGAAAATTGGCAAGGCACATTTTGCTCTCGCCGGGGCTGTTTGCACACGCCTTTGCAGTGTAACTCGGCTGCGCAGCGGAAGTGCAGCTTGTTTCAAATCAAGCATTGTATGGAGGTAGCCAGAGAGTTATGTTTTCTAGCAGCCGCGATCTTTTGGGGAAGATCTGCATGCTGCTAATCACACTGCGCATTTGCCGTTAGATTCCTGTGCCCCATTTTTCAATTTAATGCGGTAAGCAAAATAGCACTGTAGCGAGAGGACGACATGCGCCGGTTACAGTGCTTCAACGCAGGAAGGTGGGCTGCTACACAGTGTTGCGGCTAGAACTGATTGAGTGTTACTAATAATTGAATGCATGAAAAGATGACGAAGCACTAGGAATTGCATTAAAGATGTTGATGAACAGACTGAGTATAAAGGGCGGAATGTCTCTTGTCCTTTTGCCTCGGCTGTAAACCGTTGCCGTGGACTCGAGCGTACAATTCCCGTTTAGGGATCGGCAGCCCTCGATCCTGCCTGCCTTCGTCAACATCAACTCGTGATTCGATGCATGCAACCTTTAGTGTAGTGGGACACTTGGTTGAATGTTCATTTCTACTTTTGTCTCCTTGGACATATATTATTGAAAGGTAATTACGCACAAACGTGTCTGCAGATGTAATGCTACGGTCTGAAGTGCTGTACATGGCAGTGCAGTGTCGCGGCAGGTTGTGAACCGCAGGCCAGACTTGGTCATTTGCGCGTCAATGACAAAGCACACGTCACGTGTGCACACGCACGCGCTCTGCGCTCTCAAATACACAACGTTCCATTGATGTTATAGTGTTGGCCACCGAATAAGGCAGCCTCACGAGACTTTTCCCTCACCTACTCCACGCCCCTTCGTTTTCCGTATTGTTTTTGTTGCTGCAGATTTGCTTCTGTCTTCCCCGCAAATCCCTGGTTTCGGCTTGTCCGCGATGTGATCACCAGGATTGACCTGAAAATTCCTATCGGGAAATTTTCTGGTCCCACGTCGCAAATTGGATTTTGTTAATGCGTGTACGTATTCATTGCAGATATGTGCATGTCATCGCACAACAGGCACTGGATTCTACAGTACGTGAATTGCAGCGTATACCAGTAGTTTAATCCGTGACCTTTGATTCATAACATTATTGGTCAATTTCCCGAGTGGTTGGCATTTTGTGCTGTAGTATCATTCTGCAATGTACAGTGCTTTTCTGACATTCAGTCAGTGCCGCATCCCGGGCATCGATCTTCATTGATTTCTCTTCGGGTTTTTGACACAGCCGATTCAGGGAGCCCCTTGCTGCTTCTGGATACGCCAAAGCTCAAAGTGGACATCGGGAATCCTCGGTTGGATTTCTTGGTCGGCCTGAACGTCGATGGAGCTCCATGCGGAACGCCAAGGAAGCCCGATATCTACATCGACCTGAGAGCCAACGACAAATGGATTGAATCCGAAATCGGCAGTTGGCACGCTAGTGAGGAGTTGTGAGTATGGTTCCTTGCCGTAGATGCTGACAGAAACACATCTATTATTGGGGGATGAAAGAGTGCGCACGGCACGATGGCATGGGTGCGAATTTGGGGACACCTCATTCACAAGAACATAGCAGTGCGCTTGGGTGGGACATGTTGTATTGCTAATTGACTATTATTGACACACTGAATGACAGGGTACGGTGGCGCAGTATGTAAGTACCGCCAGGGCGCATGTACAGAGCATCCCGCCCCACGACGCGGTCGGGGCCGCCGTCTACGGCGGCAGCGCTACGCACCGGCGCCCATGTTGTTGGCATTCGCAAGGGCCAGGGCGACGACGCACCCTCCCACGGAAAGGGGGTGATCGCTTTTCGGAGGCCGCCGTAGCCCTTGGGCACTTATGGGCGCGCAGCGGGAAGCCACGGCGGCAGAATGCGGGACGCAGTCCGGCACTGCCACAGGACATGGGCGTCCATGGCGATACGTGCGCCACAACCCGCACGCCGCCCGTGACCAGCGAACGGTCAAACGGTCACCGGGGGTCTTCCCCGTCACTGCCCCACGACCAAGCCACACAGATCGGCTGGTGCGCTTGGGAATGGCGCCGCTGCTGTGTGTGCTGCCGCGGGCTTCTCCCAACGCAGAGGGCAGACGCCGGACAACAGCATCCCTCCTGCAGCACCTGGTTTGCAAGGCTTGCAGCTCCCTCATCGGCGTTATCCTGCGTGCATCCAAAGGATGGATAGATGGACAGGGAGGCATCAACATGGCCATTATTGGCGCGAGGGCAAGAGGCAAATGCCAAAGGGTCAGCTGTGATGGCGATCCAAGTATTTAGGATAGAACCCGGGGTGGGCCGAATATGTATATCAAGCGCCAGCACACGAAATGCAAAAATCGGCCTCCGCCTTGCAGGCGTGCAGTTTGAATGCCGGTTTGTAGGTGTCCGAAAATTGCAACGAGCGTGTTGGAGCTCCGGATTGCGAATGAACTGTACTAGCAAGCACATTTATCGGTTCTTCCGCACACTGAAAATGCAACATGCAATGAATCCTGCACTGCGGCTCGGTAGGAAAAGTGCTGCATTCAAATAAATGAGCTCCAAAATACGCCCTGACTTGTGGTTGCCCGCCGTGCTCCCTCGGCCAGCCCAGGGACGGCGGCAAGGTGACCCTGGAGATCTTGCCCGCCAGTGCCATTGATGTGCCCCCAATGGGGCACAAGGCAGGGGGATTCTCTCCTCCAGCAGGCGGGGGATCCCCCCTCACAGACCTACTGTGTGCGCGCTTCGATTGCAGATGCTGTGGTTTGTTCACCACGTCGGCGGCCATCATCAGAGGCGGGTGGGATCTCCAGGGTCGCATCACCACCTTCGCCCTAGGTTGGGAAAACGCCGCAACACGGCGGTCTCCAGCAAGTGTAGACACAAACAGGAGACTACTGATTTTGAGGCCGCCAACACCGCGTGCACAATGTGGAGAAGAAATGAGTAGAGACTAATTACACCCCAACCATGGTACAAGCATCAACAGCCCTCGACTGCTGAGTCCAGAATTTCAAAATTCACCTTTAGTGGTACAACATGGATCAATTAATAACGTATCAACGTGTCTCCAGTGAAAAATGCCACTGAACGAGCTACAAAATCACGAGCACCTTGAATTCCCGCTGTACAATCAAATAAAAGCATCAGAATAAACGAAATTGTGCATTTGAGAAACTGCGCAACCATGCACATATTTATTCATAATTTATTGCCCCAAAGCAGTGCAGCTATTCGAAAAATCTGCATAACCACGACTTCACTTCCCAGCTGAATTATCCAGTCAAAACTTGGCGTGGTTCTGGATACGTCCGTCTCATGTTTTCCAATCTTCGGCTGCACATTCCACAAGTAGTGGACACGCTGTCTGATAATCTGGAAACTCAAGCCCTCATCCTTCAATGCCAGCAAAGCATTCCAACTTCTATACAATTGAATTCCCACTGCTCTATAAATTGCAGCTCCAGGGGCGCGTAACCCACTGCCACTAAGTTGGATATCCTTGCTGGGTCAACTTGGCCAGGATATGCTCCCGCCAAAAGTCTTTTGCTTTCATTTTCTTCTATTTCCTTGATGCTTGTCCTTTCATTGCGTAGCTATCTTCCAGATAGAACCATGGAAATTTGCTCATCTATCCAAAAGTGGAGCTCTCTGAGGTCCAGATATATATCTGGCTTGGCTGGAGTGGAGCATGGGGCGCCATCCACATTGATCCCGACCACGAAATCCAGGCGCCCGTTCCCCGCGCGGATGTCATAATGTGGTGCATCCATCAGTAAGAGGGGCGCACCAGAGTCAACTGCAGTAGCGAAAACGAATTGTCTGAATACCAGGCAAGTACCAATGAGATGTCTAACATATGAATAAGGTAGCATGTGTACTGCGTGTACTTCAGGGGCGTGCAGGTGCTCTTGCGTAATTAAGTGATGGAGTCATGCATTTTATTGTTTGGAACTCGATGTATTGTCCAATTTTACGCAGAGGTAATGTGAACCACATAAATTGGCTAATGGCAAGTGCGTGTGGATCATACTGGCATTTTAGTGCACACTCGAGCAGTTTTAATGCATTCCGTTCCAGGCACGGAATTTAACTAAGTAAGGGCAGTACTACTTCCCCGTCCCACATGAACTTCAATAATGGAAAACAATAGAAATGGGAGTGAAACGCCATGCATAAATTTCTGGCATCTCAGCTGTGAGATAAATCTGAAAACAACGTTCGTACATTGACCAGCATACCTGGTGGTGCATTCGTTCTCACAGAAAAACAAACCTTGTGATGCAGTTGCGTGAGCGCGCGATTCATTAGAAACACAAGAAGCCCATAGGTCCTTTGCGCATGGATCAGCTGTGTCCATCGTCAACTCACCAACGCACGACGCCTGCCGGTCGAAGTTCAAACCACAAAACAAACCAGATGGAATTCTGCCATCCCACAGTGTGCTCCTGTTGCATTGATCCGGGTCGATAAAATCCTGCGGCTCAACCTTCAGTTCCCCAAAAATGGCTTCACCAAGCTTCGGCGCTCTTCCTCTGGGCCCCCATCCAAGAGCATCAAGTTTTCGGCCGTTCCTCAGGACTATGTGGTCGTGCATTATGTTTGGAACCGTCTTGTTCGACGCCTTGTGCAATTTAATTAAGGCGACGTTCAGCGGAGATTGCTGGTGCTGCTGGCCCCCTTCCCAGCCTTCGTGTATGATAGACCGCTGAGCGATATGTACCTTGGGTGCGAACAAAAAGCTGTTGTCCCTTGATATACGATCCATGCAGGGCAATTAAAACTAGGAAAACCAATCGCTGATGAAGCGATTATAGCATCGTTGAATCAACAGTTGCGCCGGAAATGCCTTTCGACAGGAGAAAGGCTTCGTCCATTCCACCAATCACTTGAATAGGTCCGCGTTACTGGCTGGTATAAGCTTCATTTCGTCGCTTGGGAGAGACTGACCCTTCTGCTCTGATTTCCATTGTGGCATCTTCCGGCTTTCCGAGATTCTAGGCCTCACAGGGCGCCATGTGGGCAATGTCAATGCTGCATATATCGCATCTTTCTCAACAGGCAAGGTGTGCATGAATCAATTGCACCATTGCCACAGCAGCCTGCGGGCGTAGGTCGACGAGGAGCAAAATTTGACGCTATCCACATGAAGTCATGCAATTTTACGTAATTTTGTATAATGTGCATCATGAAATACCCACAACGGACAATCACGTAAAATTCCACAATGTCTGTTCGTTTCATTCGTATATGGCGACATCAATATCTTGAATATCTAAGATGACATACATCCCATGCGTTTCCCTGTATATTCCGCACGTACCTCTGTGCCTTGACCTGAGTCATCGGCGGACGTGGCGCCAATGTGCAACACAGGGCGCGGTCCAGCACTGTATGCTGATTTCGGATCAACGCAATGTCCCGCAGTTAACACGATTTGCGGGTGGACAAGCACGCCAGTGCAAACGTGATCACGCGATCCAGGCCGCCTCACGGATACAACGTAGGGCGCGCGGCCCGCAGGGAGCGGCCAATTCTCCTGTAAATACCGCAGAGCCAGCATTCGAATTCTGACAAGGTGTTCTAGAAACAGTCATTAAAGTATACCCAGCCATGTTCTTGTTGTGAGCAATGTGCATCGGAGCCTGTAACAGGCCACCAGGGCAACACCCACATGGAAAGGCAACGGCGAATGGCATTCACGTGGATGCTAATCACCTTCGTATGACTGGCGCAGCTCGAAGTTCAGATATTTCTCTCATATTATTTGATTACGTTTGCTACATAAACATGAGAAAACACTGCCCTTGCGCCTCACACGCAATGTCGGGCATGAATAATGCGGGCCTGATGGGGGGTAATTGTACATTGCCGTCTTGTTTTCTCATTCTTGCGCCCCCATCCAAATTGCCGTATGGTACTAAAAGAAGTATGGGACCGTTTTTTAAGCATGTCTTCCAGTGGTTAGGGTAACTGAGAACCGCGAAGGCCAAATATGCATTCAAAGCTTTGATATTTTTTCAATATCGTTGAGGCTCGCATCAGCAACAGCATGGGACGTATTTCCAGCCTGACGCACTGGAGCAACGCGGCAGTACTTCAACATACTAGACCATTAAAGAAACAATAACAGCAGCTTCATCGTGAATCTAAGTTCATTCAGCCGTTTGTCATCCAAACAATATTACAACTGTAGATTTCCCTAAATGCCATGATTGTGTCCGTAACGTTGCTGAAATTTGAACTGCTTGAAAGGAGTAAAAAATTTTAGACAGCGATGCTTTGCATGTGGAATGGGCTTCATTGCTAAGAAGGTTTAGTTTGATCGCTAGATTAGGCATCACTAAATGAGCGCCACCTATTGATTCACTTCAATTTAGCAACTTCCACTGGTAATTCTCTTCACTATTTAGTTAAGAAAGCCTTATCAATAGCATTTTCAGTTGCCAGACCATACGGCCATTGGGATCCAGCCAGGTATCAACATTCTGGAACATAGTTGGTGTCAATCGCCATGGCATTGGGATCGCCACAGGTTCCAACAGTTGCTTTTTCATCCCACACAACTTGGCCAAAATTGTTCATGAATTATTCGTTCTTCATTCTATCTTGTCAGCTAGGCAGAACATGGGCATTTGCGAAGTGAAACACTGCCTCAGACCCAAGAATTCGTGAAAATAGCAGGAATGAATTCAATTGAACATTTGTATAAAGGCGAAAACCATCAGTCGTTCTGAGGCACGCCCCTATTCAGAATGGCTCACTGCATCACCATCGGGAGGTTTACTTCATCTCCTGAGTGCAAACTCAGCGTCATGAGAAGCTCGTTGCATACCTTCACCGTGTTTGTTGCCTCGCATCTGATGGCTATGCAATTTCCATCTTTGCCATCTGGTTACAGAGTAGTTCCTCTACCACTGTGATAGATAAACTGAATTGGTGTCTATTTTCAGGGAGAAACATGTTACAATGTCGGCAGGTCAATTACAAAAAGAGTCCAAAATCGGGTATATTCATCGACAACACCTTGTGTAAATAACCTTAATTACCAATTTTCAAGAAGTTGACTAACCCCTGTGAGCATTCCCTGAAATTGTGTTGGCTTGGTCCAAAAACTTAAGCATTCAGATTCCCCGTTCCCTTCAGGCGCCCACGGTTCTGGGCATTACCGTGTCTGTGAGTGGCAAGAAATCTTTATTACAATGTTGGCAAAGGGCGACGCTCAACGCATACTGCAGTGCTCGCCAGCCACGCTAGAGCGAGCTTGTATGCTTATCCCAGGATACCGCCGCCATAGCTTTGATGATGCCCAGGATCTCCGTTATTCTCGATCTCCAATGTGCAAACCTGCAATTAAGGGAGAAGGCCCAAATCAAATATGCTAAATGGTGGGTCCCATA
This sequence comes from Ostreobium quekettii, assembly GCA_905146915.1. NCBI lineage: Eukaryota > Viridiplantae > Chlorophyta > Ulvophyceae > Bryopsidales > Ostreobiaceae > Ostreobium > Ostreobium quekettii. The sequence goes on along the minus strand of CAJHUC010002384.1, from coordinate 12,660 downwards.
TACGCCATCACTCTAAGACTGTGTTGCAAACTTGCTTCGACATTATGCCTCGATTCATGCTTGAATCAGGACTTCCATGTGCAACCTTGTCGACAATCCCCAAACAGTCACTAGCTGCCAGCTCTTGCATGCGCTCCACCGTCCATCATAACCTAGTAAGCCTCTGTTCCTTTGAGAAACATGGCTCCATCATAACCTAGTAAGCCTCTGTTCCTCTGAGAGACATGGCTCCATCCATCTAGCCATGCTCCACAGGCGCAACTCTTCCAACGGACAATACAAAGCCGATTTCTCAATTCCTGCTGCAGCGCCATTTTGCAAAATGTCCAAGCCTGATCGAGGAATGACCATCACCTTGCCCTGCAATACCCTGAGGGATTCCAAAGCGCCCCACACCCGGCTGATGGATGTGATGGAGGTTAAGAAGTCCTACCACAGAAATCTAGGCCAAGAAGACAGCTGAAATCCGTTGGATCGACCTCAAATTGCTGTTGTAACCCACGGCGAGCACTTTCAGAAAACACCATCTTCGCGATGCCAACTGTGATGCATTTTTGACACAAAGTGATGCCATCTCAGTGATTGCGATGGCACAAAAGTGGGTGCGATGGCATCAACTATTGTCAAATGGCATTGCAGTTGGCATCACAAGAATGTCTGTTTCTACTTGTGGAATGCACGATCAGGTCCTTCAGAGCGTGTTTTATATTGCCATACTGCTTTTTAGGCCTAGGAAGCATTACCTAGGTAATGCGCCAAGCTGCATTTTGAACGATATTGACTTTTTGTTGTACGGGCGGCCATGTTTGGTGCCCCAAAAGCATGCCTATCAAGACTGCGAAAGTGGCCATTGTCGCAAAACTGAAAAACTGTTGAAAATTCGATATTTTTTGACCAGGGGAATCTTGCTACAATGTGCTGCCAATTCCGCAATATTCACGCTGATGGATTGACTTGGATTTGTGGCCTTACGCTCCAAGTTCTTGGGCATAGCTTTGGAAAAAGTTAATCTCAGCGCTGAAGTTTCGGTGATGAATAAATAATGCTCCCAAGTCAGAGACGACAATTAACATGGACAGAGGAAGCACAAACCGTAGTACCCCAGACTAAAGGCCACTCTGGATCACATGCTGGGGAACACCCTGATCAGGGTCATGACTCAATGCGTTGGTCTCTCGAAGTGGACTCAACAACCGAGTGGCAGTGCCTGCGCGCATGAACATTGACGGTCCAAATGATGTCATGCTTGCCGCATGCTCGTGATGACAATGACGCTATTTCAAACAGTGTGTGCGAGTGTCAACGACTAATTTCACGCCCAACTGGCACTTGGCTTTCTTCGGGCGTTGCTCACTCCTAGGTGACCCGGTTTTATCTGTTTCTCCAAACGAAGTCTGGGCAGGGTGCACGATGGCGTGTAGCTCCAGATCGATGAATTGGCAGAGCTACAGAGCCGTCAATTGGAAGACGACGTCCTTTGAGGAAGGGGTGTGAATCAGAAGCAAGCCGTCTCTAATTGGAGGTGCCGCGCACCACCAGTCCAGAAATAGGTACCGTGGATCCATTAGGTCTCTGATTAGGTGGGGGTGGCTCTAATTGGAGAAGTGTGCAGCACCAATCCAGAAATAGCCACAGTAGTGGCCACCGTTGGATGTGCCGGCGTTGCGACCGAGTCGACAACCTCCGCTACCAGGGGACCGGCGTCAAGCCGGGGTGGCATCACGCCGGAGATAGTGTGATGCCGGGACCGTCCAGGATGGTGCCAACCAATCAATGTCCCGTCATCACATAAAGGGTGGGCCTGCCAAGAAGCCTCTACACGTTGCTGGCTGTCATGCCATTGGCGCGGGGCGTGTGTGGCGTTGTGCGCTTGGTCACACGCACGGCTCCCCAAAGGCCTGGGCGCAGGATGGTGTGAGCGCGTGGCCGCTTACCTGACCTCCGCAGGTCGCTTGACTGTCCGCTCCGGCGGTGCACGTGGCCTCTGGAGGAGCCGCACCTGCAGCCACAGCAAACCCCGGGGCGGCAATCTCAAACGCACCATCCCCTGTTCAGCTGCCGATCGGACCTAAGCCTCGAGAGCCAATCGCCTCAAGACGGCAGGGAGCACGCATCCGTGCGGAGCTCCGATGGATCAAGATGGTGCAGGATATCCTGCAATGGTGCCCTGACATGCGACTGTGGCAATCCAGACGAGCTCCGTGCTGCCCTCCCAGCCCGTCATGCTTAAGCTTCGCTGCAAGGTGGAGCGTTCACAGGCAGAGATGCACCTCCCCCGGCCCTCTGGCTCTGTGCCGACCCTTGCCGCCATACCTGTGTAGCCCAAGGCGAAGAGGCGCGTCAGCTCCAGGAACAGAACCCCAGTGCGAACGGACAGGATCCTCATGCTCGACTGCCTTCGATCGTCGCTGATGCCGCGCCCACAGAGGGCGGGCGCGCCCGGTTCTGTTGAGCTGCTGCACACCGGACGAAGGGCTCTCGGTGGCGGTAGCTCTCGGATAGATAAGGCTGTCCGACCGTGCCAGCAGAAGTGAGAGGGGCTGCGAGGTGGGCCTCGAGCGGTGTTACGTTTTCGGTGGGTGCCGCTTCACTGGCTTCCAGCGAGGAGTTGAGGAGCTCTTTTGTGAGGTTTGTGATCAAGAGGTCATTCAGAAGTGTACCACGTTGCGATCATGATGTTCACCTTGTGGCGCCATGAATTGCACAGTGACATCGGGGAACCGCGATTTCCCCTCGAAATCAGAAGAAAGCCGATAATCGGCAGCCTGGAGGCGCTTGGGAAGCCACGGGTACCAAGAGAATAATGCTGCCAGCGAATTCACAACGTCTCCATCGGCACTAGCACGCGAATGCCAAATTTCAGCACAGCGCCCAGGCGTGCAAGGGCACTCTTTCATTCGCGTTGCAAGGACATACCCTTGCGCAAAGTCCAGACCCGTGGAGTCGCACTTGGAGGTCGGCGTCAGTGCGTGCGGCTGGGCGGCACCTGAGCCCACAACGCGTTGATTGCGAACGGCAGCTGCTAGCCGTTAGCAAAGCAGCTGACTTCCCTTTCCCAGGCAGAGGGACGACTGCATCCCTCCCACGGAGTATGTACCACATTGCACCCCAGTACCGAGTGCTGGAAGCGAAACCTAACAGTTTCGCCGGTTCTCAAAGATGCGTTTGAAAAGGCAGGGAACAGGAACGACAATGGAAACGACCATCACGTGATGATGTGCGATCGTCAGATTGTGGAGCCAAAGAATTTGGTGGTGGAATTTCTTTGGAGACTTTTTAAGAATGATATCCATTCACGATGGCGGGCTTGCCCCTTGTTGTTTATCGTTTGAAATGAAATGGTGGTGGAATTTCTTTTGAGACTTTTTCAGAATGATATCCATTCACGATGGCGGGCTTGCCCCTTGTTGTTTATCGTTTGAAATGAAATGCCGGTTTGAGGGAATACAGGGTGCAGAGTTTGATGCCATTGCCGCTCGGAAGTACGAGCCCTGCCGGAAATGCGTTACCGCACGCCATTGAGGACTCACCGAATAGGGCGGCTGCCATTTTTAGGGCACGATAATCGATGATTGCTTGTGATGCATGAAGCAATATTTCCTGAGCCCCTATCGTGCGTTCATAGAGCACGATATCGTCTGGGATCACAATCGGTGTCAGTGAATAAACAATTTGGAGAATAACGACTTTGAACGCAATAGTCGTTGTTGTGGTTTTTACTGCACGGTGCGGCCAGTTCCTCGGGCGCCCCACACCCCAGCACATGGGGGAAGCAATCATCAACAAGCATCGCCTGATGACAGCATTGCATCTCCAAATCACCTTGGCGAGATAATCTGCGCAGTGACACAAAGGCGTACTTTCTGGTCGGCTTGGGGGTACCGTCTGAAACAATTCCTGGAAAGAGCTGCCAACCGTCAGCGCAGGTGGGCGCAGTTGAAAGGAAAGGCAGCTCCAGTGTCGCTCATTTGTGTCCACTTATCAGATGCACAGACGAATTATACCTGAAGGGAATGCAACGCGTCCCCATTGAGCACGCTGTAAGACCGGCCATGTAAGAAAGCAACCAGCCATGAACAGGTGCACCGCTGGCCCGTACACCATCTGTCAACCGACACCATCACCTGTTGGAAAAGCGTGGGTCCCTGGCCGCTTAGCATCCCACCCCCCAAACCCATCTCGCACCCCACACGCCTTCGCCCTTCGTTCAGAGCTACTCTTTCTGCCTTGACAGCCTCCCTTGCGTCGCCTGTTCTCTCCTTAGCATTTATGCCCGCACTCCAAGTCGGCAGAGCAATCGTGTATCACAACACCTTGTCAATGTGAAACGGAAACGCCTTAGGATACGGCAGCTGATGCACATTGTTGGCCACAGGCTGCTTCAAGGAGTAAGACAATCTAGGAAGATGTGCATAGCTCCAAAGAAAAGGCAAAGCTGTCCGCAACAAGTCAGCAACGGAAGCCGCAAAAGAAGCCAACAAGAAGCAAGGAGTGAAAAACCGAAAAGCAACCATTTTAGCTTAGGAGCTAGCCCCAGAAGCGATACCGTGACAAGAACAAAAGCATTGCTGTTGCCCTTTTGTCACATTGAGGTGCAGAGTGTGCGATAGGCGGATTCAAAAAGACCTAGCAACATGGATGAATGCCATGCAGATTTGATTCCGTGTAATTGTCGTGGAAAATAACTGCTTTAGTTCCACAGCTGAAAAAGAACATTATTGCATTCCATTGCGTAGGTCACTTTAAGATTTATGCATAATTGCATTGAAGCCAATTTGCCCCCTTCATTGGCAATGGCCACACAACAATATTGGCTATGCTGCGTGCCCTTTGAATGCATTTGGGCTTTTTGCTCGAAAGCAACGAATCTCCCATGACTGGAGGTTGATAGCAAACTGTCTCTACCATGCAGGCTTGATTTTTACGCCGTAAGAACTGATCGTATTTATGTTTTCACGAGCAGAAATAGTTTTCACGTTTTCACGTAAAAGTGCGTAAAAATTACGTAAATACAACGTAAAAACTCTCCGGTGTACATATGGACAGTACATACAGACTTACAGAGTCCAGAGAGTGGCAGCAAGGCGCCCTGGAAGGGGCAGAGAACGAGTTTTTGTTAAGCGCCATCATCGCCCTTGCCAAGGACGAGGTGAACATTGTGTTGTGGGTGCTGGAGCTGGCGAAGGACTGATCATTGTATGCAACTTTCATCATATAACCTGGGTGTCCCAGGGAGCCGTAAAAACGTAAAAATAGCCGTGAAAATAGGCCCTTCTGCAAATTTTCATTTTTGCGCGTAAAAACGTAAAAGTAAAAACATAAACGTAAACGCAGAAACCAAGCCTGTTACCATGCTCTGAGCTAATTCGAAGGACGTTTGTGGCTTTGCGGGGCCAAAGCCTCATTCCTTTTGCCATTTCCTGTGCTACGATTTCCTAGAAAACTCAAAGTTCCTTGTCGATTTCTAGGGAGGCGATGTAACTCCTGTCTTGCCTTTGTGACGCTTACAGCCAATTCCCTACGCTTACGCGTTGGACGAACTCAAGGGATGCCTAAGGTGATCGAGGTATCCATGCTTCTGCGATGACGCCCACATTCCTATTGTCCCTTCTCAGAGAATGCAAGGGACATCATTCTCTGCACTTCAAACAGAACCCCTGCTGCAAACACCTTACCGAGGGAAAATGAATGCGAACCAAAACCTAGGGCACTTTCTAGTCAGTGCATGGCATTGGCGGCAGATCGCTCCCCCATTTACCATTGAGATGTCAAATTGCAGCGACAGACATTCATTGTATCCGCTTGCCTGCTTCGAAACATGGCCGCGGGCCCTCGCACAATCTGAGGTTAGCAGCCGCAGAGGCAAGGAGCTATGGCTTTCGTCCCTGAGGCACATTCGTCGATCTGCACCACATCCCATTTTCGCCCTGGCCAATCCACATTCCTATGGGCGCTGCTCTTTTCGCATTGCGTCCACTCCTCAGCGAAACCGCCATCTGCTTGTGGTCGCCATATAGCGAGCAAAATATTGTGCCACCATGCCCATGATGGGCCGCATAAGCAAACATCACAAGCCGTTGCCGGAACAATATCAGTGCTGGTTCATTTTAAGTCTCTGTGTCCCTTAGCTTTGACTCTTTTTTTGCTCTGGACTCCTTGGGAATAACGTACCATGCTAAAGCCCTTGTCACAGCAACGTTTTGGCATGTCAGTGAACCATTCAAACAACAGCGGTACCCTGGATCAGCTTGGCCCGCGTCACAATCAACGCCCTTGTTGGCCCCAGGTTCTGGCGCGCTGTATCTTGTTTTTCTGGTTTGTTTTCGGGTTCTTCACGGTGTCATTAACGGGTGCGACTGCGCTCCAGCTACTCTTGCTCGGTGTCGCCTGGCTTCCAAGACAGGGCAAATTATCCTCGGCCCACCCCAGCCAAACGCGTTTGGCGCAGCCCAGGGTGCCGCCTGTGCCACCGGCGGGTCTCTCTATTGTTAGCGCTGCCGCAGGCAGCGCTGGCGCGCAAGGCATCCAGAAGGAGCTGGCGGGTGCAAGGTGAGCAAGCCGCCTGACAAGGGCATCGTGGTCAGGGCTCGCCGACAAGGGGACCACGGGCATCCGCGGGCGCCAAAACCGAGGGCCGCTGATCCCGACCTGCGGACACAAAGGTGCGCGTCACGGCAAGATGGATTAATTCTTACACTTGCCAAACCGCGGGTGGCGGTTCCGCCCCCCGCATGTGACGGCGGCTCTTTGTGAGTGTGGTAGAACGGGAGTCTGGGGGTCTCTAACTCGCACTCCAGCCAACATTCGACCCAGGCCAGTGAGCCTCTCGGCGCCAGTGAGCTCGGGCGCATCGGGGACCCACCCAAGCGCCGATCACTTCATCCCCCCCTAAAAGGATGCCCCAAATCTGTTTGTGAAGGCCCCCCGCATGCCCGTAAAGACGAGGCGACGAAGGTCCTGGGACAACTCAGGCGTGCGTCGCGCAGTGCACTTGTTTCTGAGTGGGTTTTGGGAGGTTTACCGCACCTGAGTTCCATCGGCAGCCCCTGGTGTGGACACAACGGCAGAGCGCGGCCCGTACCTCGGTTGTGGCGCACTGATTGCACGGTTGTGGCTGTCAAGCTTCCCAGTCGTGCCCTGAATGATTCAGGCGATGCCATACCGTAAAGTCGCTGCCTGGGCAGCCCAGCAGGCAACGTCGTTGCGTTGACAAACCTTCGTAATCATGTAGATTCGTTCCCGAGTGTACATTGCTGACATGATCATGAAATTCTGTTGACAAACCTTCGTAATCATGTAGATTCGTTCCCGAGTGTACATTGCTGACATGATCATGAAATTCTGTTCATCTCCGGGAGGACTCTTTTGCAATGCACTCGACAATTCGGCAGTGGTGGCCACGGCAAGAGCACTCGAAATCGAATTGCGACAACAAGCATTCATGCATGCATGGAGGTCTGTCGACCCATACCCAAACGCGGACAATCATTATTGGCTGCAACATGGCCTCGTTGCTTAATACAGCTGCTGAACTGTTTGTCACTGAAGCGGGATGCAAGTACGAATCCACAAAGTTAACAATCCAGTTCGAGCACTACGAGCAAAATTCTAGAACATTATCACATACAAGACGTTGCGGACCCTTGCTGGCCAGTTTCAACGTCCAAGGCGACTTCCAAGTGCTGCCAAGCGTGTCGTGCGCTTTGCAACCTTATTCGTCGCCTGGTTCTGTGTAAGTGCATGTGCTGTTTGCTGCTGCTGCGAAGCAAACTACACAACGCTGCAACTGTTCAGCGTCATGCCGCCATCCTCTTCGCAATGCCCTGTGCAGCAACTTCACAACATCGCTGAACTGCAGGAGATCCTGGGGAACGGCCATCCATATCGCAATAAGCCCTCTGCTGGTCCAAGAACACCAGCGCGCAAGGAGGAGTTAGAAAAGAGAGCAGCCCAAATGGATGATGGGCCCAGTTGGGCAAAGCAACGAAATCAGGTCTCCAACTGTGAACGTTGGCCGATGAGGAAAATAAGTACAGGGAGGGATGTCAGCGGAGAGCATGCATTCCTATCGTGTGTGCATATTCTTGTGAAGACCCGTGGAATTGATATGTTCGTCTTCCCTCAACAGGTCGCGAGTAACACAATTGGCTGGGACGCTGAGCTGTGGTGTTGTGCGACAAACTGAGAGCCACAAAGACGTGACATGCCCATTTGGATCAACTTGCAGACGACACGGCATACCGGTCGCATGTTGGTAGGTTCAAGTTTGCATCGGGTCAACGATTACCCGCACTGGACTAAGTCAACCATTTCGCACAATATCTGTATGTATTTAGACCGTGTATAGTTTTCTGAAGGTTGGGTACTGGCAATACCCCAAGGCTAGAATTGAGCAGAATCGTTTACCGTGCTTGACCTAATTACTGATGCGGCCCAAGCACCACACACCCAGTGACTGCCGTACATGCATGTAGGTGAAATGTAAACGACCGCCAGTTAAGCGGTAATGTACTAGCCTGCCAGGCAAGGCGTACACGAGGACCCGTGCGTACCCCGTACCATTATGCGTACCGCATAATGGGGCGTGCACTGCACGCAGCAGGTGCGAACGCTGTACGCAGTACGCGAGGCTGTTTGTTCTGGATGGTGTTTTATCATCCGCAGTTGAGTAACGTAGTGACAATGTTTGCTGTGCGACCGACTGAACTAGCGGAGCGCACGTACACCCAGAATATATTGGTCCCTCTTCCGTATGGATCCCTTCTTCTTCCGCTGACAAGGCAAACGCCGGTCAGTGAATCAGTGCTTTAGGGTTCTGGGTCCGGAAACAAAATGGGATCCGCACGAGGAGACCGGGCGGCTGATCTCATTCAGGCACGCCAGTGGTACAACGTGCGGTGGTGTCCGCCCCCAGGCGCCGCCTTGGTGCCTGTCGAGTCTGTCCTGTCGAAAATTGGAGCCACCCCTTGGCTCGTCGGCTGCGGCCCCCAGCACTACGCCGATCCAAGAAGGCGCTTCCTCGCGCGGGCAGAGCGGCCAAGGCCCTTTCCGCCGGCAGGTAACACCACCCAACAGCCCCGCAGGCCTTCTAGGTCTTCCGCGGCCGCTTGAGGCTCTCGAGCGTCCATCCGCCGCACGCGCCACAGTCCGCACGCCGTCTCCCCTTTTGCCGGCGATCACAGTCGCAACGGCCGCCCGCCAGGCGGCAGATGCACCTTCAAGCTTTTCTGCGGCCCGCGGCGGCCCGCGGCGGCCCGCAGCGGCAGTCGCAGCCGGCCACGACTTCCCCGGCGCTCGGAACTGCGCTGATCCCACCCGCCTTTTCCGACGCCACGGGTGTGAACGCGCGGCGCACTGAACTAATGGCACCGCCTTTTTCTTACCGCGCCGCCTCACCACCACCCCACCTCGTGCCTTCTCGCCGGGAAAGAAATCGCCTCGCGGGTCGGTCGCGCTCCTGCTCGAGTGGACATGTGTGCGGGATCTCCGATCCGCAGCGTCCCCGAAACTCAGAAAATGAACCCTTGCGACCAGCGAAGAGTTGACGAGCGCGTTCTTCCCCGGCCACAACACCCGGAAGCCCGCCCATGTCGCTGCATGCTCTATCCCAAGTCGCGTGCGGCCGCCACCCGCGACTTAGGCAAGTCCCCAATTGCGCCCAGTCAGCGCTACTCCGCACACCATAAGTCCACGCTTTCCAAGTGCCGGCAGTCGCGCGGCTTGCTGACAACACCAGGCGCGCAAAGTCCAGCCATCAACGTCAGCGGCCGCACACCTCTCTCTTGCCACGGGGACTTGAGGGCGCAGCACCTGCACATGGGCGGGAAGGGCTTGTCTCAGGAGCTTTGGTGACCGCAAGCTCGCGTGTCTCCCCGCTCCGGTCTCTCTTCTGGCTGCCTTTGGAAGTGGCCTCCTGGCCTGCACCTGAGCGGCGTTTTCGTGTGGCTTGCCGTGGGCCGCGCTTTTTATTTGCGACCCGGACGTACCCGTTCCGGGCAGACTACCGTATATCGGTTGGCAGACCAGACGTATGTTTGCCGCGTCCGCGCGAGCGCGTCGTGTCACGGCAGGCCGCGCCGTTTGGCTGTGCTGCGCCGCCCGGGCTTTGGGCTCCACCGGCGCCTGAGCCGAGCAGTGAAGTTGCGGCTTTCCCGCAGCTGTGTCCGTTGCCATCGTCCTTGCGCTGTGGGTTTGGTCACAAGGGAGTTTTAGAATGGCACGTGCTGCGTGGAGAAGACATTCCTATGCAGCCCGTGCGGGCACAGCTTTGAAGGATCGGAGAGATGGATGGAAAAACGGTGAGTAAACGCAGTGTGGATGGGGAGCGTGCGGATGCTGCTGGTGCTGCCGTCACAAAAGTGTGTGAAAGGGTGTTTGGCGCGTGCTGTCTCCACCGGGGACCTCTCTGCCGTCGCTGCTCGCCATGCTCACCCCTCCCGCGCCACCGCACTGGAAATCTTCGGTGGCGAAGAAAATGTCCCTTTGTCGATGCAGCTTTTCTCCTTGAGGTTGACAGCGGCCCTAGTCGCCTCTCCAGCTCTCTCCTCGTGAATTGCTGCATAGGTTTGACGCCGTCGCCGTCGAACGCGACGATACGCACCCCGTCCCTCTGCGCAAGCCAGGACAGACGTGCGCTTGCGATGTTTGCGCGGCACCGTGCCGGGGGAGGTTGCCAAAGGCGTACAGCTCGGGCCATGTGGCAAGGCGTGGCGTGACCGCTGGATAGGCTGGGGATGCTGTCCACAAACGTTGCTTCGTTATTTACATTGAGCGAGTCGAGGGGTCGTTGCGGTGTTGTAACTAGAACTGATTGAGTATTGTTAACAACTGAATGCATGAAGAGATGATGAAGCACTAGGAATTGCATTAAGGACGTTGATGAACGGACTGATTGTAAAGGACAGAACGCCTGTTCTCCTTTTGCCTCGGCTGTAAACCGTTGTCGTGGACTCGAGCGTACGATTCCCGTTCAGGGATCGCCACCCCTCGATCCTGCTCGCCTTCGTCAGCGGTTCCCGAAGATGAGAACATTCTGACACATTAACCTGCATTGAGATGTGCACGGATTGGGGACTGTTCCCCTCAGGTTGGTTGGAACAATCAGACGAACTGAACAGTTTCGAGAGGTTGGGCCAAGGGGCGCCAGGGCGGCTGTAGTGACAACTGGAGGCAGTCGTTCGGCGGGTCTCGTATTTCCCACTCGCTGGAAGGGGGTCGTTAAATGGTGCATGACTGCATCTGGCTGCGCAGTGGTGGAAGTGGCCGTTTCGTGTCCTGTGGTGGCTGTCTGACGTCCTTGGTGTTCTCTGTATGATGGGGACAGCATTGAGCAGAGTGCCCTGTCATTGCTTGAATATAGGATGCGTATTGCACGTATGTATAATAAACATATGCATTAATATGCACATACTTGTTGCGAGCGAGCGAAGCGAGCGGAGCTTATACCGTAAAATATTAAACCCTTCCGCATCGGTCCATCCCGACCGTTACGTTTTTGCTCCGCATTTTCGTCCCAGACCGTTACGTTATTTTTTCTTTTGCTCCGCATCGTGTCGGGCAGTCTCTGAGGGGGCTGTAGAGCCTGTATACCAAGTTTCAGGTGCAACGGACGAGTCCCAAGCCTCGTACGGGCATGCATCGTACGACGCCAACCACCCAGCTTTGGGGACGCTTCCCAACAGTCCTAGTGACTTGCGAGGACAGGCGCGGCTGGACAGTGGGCGTCGAGTGCCATTGTGACGTGGTTACTTGGGGTAAGGCAGTTATTTGACATTTTCTGGAGTAGGATTACGTAATTGGCCAAATCGACCTTTTGTGAGTGTTATTAAGAGCTTCCTGGTTCCAACGAGCTTTTAAACGCCCGATTCCGTTAAGAATTGACGAAGATATGGCCTCCTGAAGTCGTAGTACTTGGGGCCAGGGGGTCGGGTGTTAGATGCTTGGAATTAGAGGACATTAGGTCGATCGTAGGTGAACGGTGGACGGTGACTTGGTGCCTGGATGCGCACATTGGCTTGTCTTGTCTTGATGTGACCGCGATGGACCCGCGATCGGGCATCGCGCATGCGATATGTGCGCGCGCATGCTGTGAATCCGTGTAACATCTTTGGCCCACTCTCTGGCCTCCCGCGAGCCAGCGAACCACCACACCGCTGCGCCGCCACCTCTCGTCGACAGCAGGCCCCGGGGATCGATCCCCGTCGAGCATTGGGCCCACCGCGCGACCAAGGAAGCGACTGCCCCGGATACGCCCACCATACGAGGTGGAGAACGCCGGCTGACCTCCAACAGCCGAGCCGCAGGGCAGGGCGACCCCCACGACTCCGGAAACCAGCGGCTGCCGACGGGGCCGCAACAAATTGGTTTCGGAGCGCGAAGCCCGGAGCCGGGAGCTGAGCGAGAGGCGCAGCACCACAGAGTGACCACGCGGCCTGTGAGGGCTGCGGATGTCCAGAAGCCTCCAACACCCCAGGCAGCGGTCAGCACCTCCGCGGGTGCTGAATCGCCGTGCTGTGTACCTGCGGGATTGTGTTTTGCGAGCCTAAGGAGCTTTCAGTTGGGCGATTGGTGTTCGGGGATCGACGGCGCTGGGCGATCGCCAGATCCGCGGATTCAGTTGCGGATTCAGTGCATGCGCCAGGCGCACTTCGTGTAGCCGAA
>CAJHUC010002382.1:0-42988 GCA_905146915.1 Ostreobium quekettii | reverse complement strand
GATGTCAGCTTGTGTACTATGACTTCCTTGACTGAGACTATCCGCACCCTGCGCAGGAAAATGGAGCTGCAGAATTTGGCGCAACGGCAACCCACGGCCATCGATCCAGAGCTCACCGGTGCCAGTCATCTCAACATATTGCGTTGGTAATTCCAACGTGATGCCGTGGGGCAATTCGCCAGTGGCCCGTAGCTGTTCTGTTAGCTGTTGGTGAACGTGTCTGGCATAACGTGGGCCATCAATCGCAAAGGTATAGCGTGTAAAGGTGATACCATTACGGGTCTCTTGCCCGTGATCTTGGATCGCTTTCGCAGCGACCAAATAGGTCAAAAAGTCACCTTCAGGTGCAAAGAAGCCAGTAAAATCATCGATGGTCTCCCATGCACCCTTACCCTGGCGGGCACGCGCACGCTCACCATCGACCTCAATTTCGGTCGCGCTATCTGGATCGAGCACACTGCCGTTTTGTGTCCAAAGCTTGAGCTGAAGTTGTTCGTCGGGCAGATTGGTAGCACCTTCCAGATAGTAAGCATATTCGCGACTACGTTGCCCGACATTGGCAACGCTCAATGTGGGTATGGAGCGCTGCACAATGTCGGCAGAGAACGAATAGATACCTGCCTCTTGGACCCGCTCCCACGCCTGCTTCACCGCTTGACGGGCGGTGAAGCGCTCGGTTGCGGTCGAAACGAAAGAGCGGACTGGCTGTAGAAGACGCTGTGGCGTATAGTCGCTTGCCCCGTTCATCTCCAGGGCAACCGGTTCGCTAGCCTGTTGTTGGTTTTCAAAGAGTATGGAAGAGTCCGATTCGGCCATGTAGGTTGGGCTTGCCAAGGCCCAGACACAAATAGGCAACACAAAGAAAGCAAGTATCCAAAAGAAACGTTTGACACGGCGGCTTGCCTGCTGGGTAGTCACAATACACCTCCATAGTGTTTATCTAACTAGTACAATCCGGCAGAAATAAGTAGACAGATCATTCTCGGATTTTCCAGAGAGAAGCGCTACTTATTTCTGTCTAGGTATTTACGCCCAGATGTACTAGGTTTCGAACGACGGCCGTTGAACTTGAAACAAGGGGGTGTGTTGTCTGCTTTGCTGCTTGTTCAAGCGTTTAAGGCTGTCCCTAAAAATAAGATGCCTGTCAATCTGGGATACTTATTTGCTGGCATAGCCTAAGTGACTACCGTTTGCAATCCGTTTGTAACGCGTTAGAGGTGTTATGTTTGAGAATATAAATGGGGTACTATTGTTAGATGATAATCTCTGGTTCCGTATCAGACTCTGCAAAGGTCAACAGATAGCGGCACAACATTATAGCCATGGCGTCCACCGGTCAGTACTGATGAATTTAGATAGTACGCAGAAACATGAGACATGGCACAGCCAAAACGACGAACTGGTAGCCAGACCTCTACCATGAAGGTGGATAGGGTGACATACCAGTTCTAGTTAATTTTACAACAAGCGGATTCATATCGCTTAAGGAGGGAAGACGTAGCAGGTCATACTAACTTTTCAGGGAACTATTCAGCCGTAGCCTGAGCGAGTGCCCTTTGGGCGCGAAGGCGTCTCGGGTTTCGACAGGCTCAACCCTCAAGAACCTGAATAGCTTGCAGAAGATACCGCCGCTCAAACAAACTGGAACCCGTATGCGAACATCCTCGGCAAACCACCACTAAACGCAGCGGTCAACCGAGGATACAAAATCCGATATTGCTTAGAGTTCAATCGTTGCTGATGAAATTTATCTGCACAAAGTGACAATTCACCATGTAGGTGGCTGCCTACTCTTGAATAAAGTAAGTCTCCTGCAGATACACCGTCTCCCCCCAAGAGCCGTTCTTGGCTAGCTCGCGTGGAGCGTTGCCCATGCGATCGGTGTAGAGTACGACCGATGGTGGCGAGCTAACCGTGCCGAAGTAGTAGAGATTTTCGACGTTAATGGTGATGACCTCGTTGATCAGCTCAATGTATTCGTCAGTGCCAAATGGTGTAGCTAGCCACTGTTGCACCAAGTCATAGACACGCTTAATCTCTTCTGGTGGCTCTTCACCTTCTGCGCCATCCGTATCCAACCAGCGTCGCCACGGGTAGGAGGACATTGGGCAGCAACCAGTGTTCCCCCAGTGCCACGGCGGCATTAAGCGGATGGGGTAATTGCTACGGGCCAGTAATTCGGCACCACCGTCCGAGTTAGAGATACCCATTGTGGTGTCGTTGGCAACAAAGGCCGTTTGCAGTGGATCTTCGGCCACAAACTTGGGCTCGAACTTCACACCAACCTCTGCCCAATGGATGGCGACGAGGTCAAGGACATCTTCTGTGTAGGGCAGCCACTCGGTAGCCCATTCACCCTGTAGCGACAGAATCTCGCCATCTGCACGCAGACGCCATTCATTATTCTCGTCCCACACCAGACCGATCTCGTCGAGCAATGCGTTGGCCTGTTCCACATCGTATTCCCCGAAGTAATTGCCCATCCAATCTTCATAGCCGCTCCACACGGGCGAAACGGGGGCAGTGTATGGTCGAACCTGTCCAAGGAAGACATTCTCAGCAATCTCGTTGCGATTGATAGCCAGCGACATAGCCTGTCGGAATCGTAAGTCATTAAAGAGCTCGCGCAAAATCGGATCTTTGTGGGTAAAGTTAAAAGCAAAACCGAGTGCATGAGACTGATCTAGACGCTCCCGTAGGTAGACCTTATAGCCACCTTCTGCTTCGCGCTGCTTGTAGACAGGGAAGTCATCTAACGCAAGTCCTAAGCCGTTAATATCCAGCTCACCAGCCAGCGACATGACAGGCGCAGTGGCATTGGCACTTTCGGTCATGATGACCAGTATTTGGTCGATGTATGGAAGTTGATTGCCTGCCGTATCAACTCGCCAATAGTAGGGGTTGCGTTCCCACAGCACAGAATCTGCGCCAATATCCTTGATCACCCACGGGTTGAGCGTCGGCATAGACGGATCACGATCATAGTAATCATCAGAGGTACCGGCATGGAATTGGAGTGCAGCCTGCCAGCCTTCGTAGCCCTCTTCCTCGGCCAATGCTTCGGCGCCGTCACTATATTTGGGCATATATGGTTTGAGCGCGTGGGCCGGTCGGTAGGTGTCATTGCCAGCAAAGACCTCAACTGCTCGAAAATAGGGCTCAGAGAAGGTGAACTCAAAGGTATAGTCGTCGATGACGTTCAGCCCCATAATTTCGCCACCGGGTTTAAATCTTTCTTCAACGTCAGGGGTTAGCTCTGGATCTTGTAGAATATCCTCATGCCAGAACTGAACGTCTTCCGTGGTGAAGTCATCACCATCGGACCATTTCATGCCCTCGCGTAGGTGGACCTTCAGGCTCATGCCATCTGCTGCCAACTCCCAGTCTCGTGCAATGTTGGCGTGGAAGGCGCTGTAGTCAGGGTCCATCATGAAGAGCCCCATCTGCATGCCTTCGGTGAGACCAGAGAATGCACCAGCTGCCTCATAAAAGCCGATGACGCGCACCTCGCCGCCATATTGTCCAATTTCATCCTTGGGGCGCACAACGGCCACCTCGACTGGGAGACGTTCCTCAACCGCTGGCAGATCACCGCTGGCTACCAACTCAGCTAGCATAGGTGATTCGCCGAAACCGTCAATCGCACTGCCAGCGAATGCTTCGAAATCTTCTATGGTTGCGAACAGGTGATCAACATAAGGCTCCGTGCCCTCCATTCCGCCATCGCTAGCCATCGTACTATCATCACTTGCGCTATCACTGTCACTGTCTGTGTCAGCAACAGCATCCGCATCGGCAGATTCGCTCGGGTCAACTGTGTCTTGTTGGACAGGTGCTGGCGCTGCCCCACCACATGCAGCGAGCAACAGGGAAAAGAGTAGAAAGAATAGAACAAGATAGTTACGCTGTTTCATCAATTACCCCCTTTGGTAGAGTCGTTGGCTTCTGTTTGACATCCTTGGATTCCAAAGTACACTTCATCAAAATGAACGGATTGTTCATGGGGAGACAGTTTTAGGTTCCGATACCAACTAACGCAAGCTCATCCGCAAAATGACAAGCAACAACATGACCTGGATGAATCTCGATCAGTTCGGGCGTATCGGTGCGACAACGTTCTTGTACATAACGACACCTTGGATGAAAGTAACAACCAGGCGGCGGGTCGGCAGGATTTGGAATTTCTCCTTCGAGCTTTATGCGTTCTCGCTCCATGTCCGGCTCGGATATTGGTACCGCCGAGAGTAACGCTTCTGTATACGGATGCTTGGGAGCGGCAAAAAGCTCTTTGGTCCGAGCCATCTCGACGAGACGCCCCACATACATCACGGCAACACGGTCTGCAATATACTGAACTACACTCAAATCGTGGGCTACAAAGAGATAACTTAAATTAAACTCGTTCTGTAAATCTTTGAGCAAGTTGAGAATCTGGGCTTGAATCGACACATCGAGCGCTGAGACTGGCTCGTCTGCGACAATCAATTTGGGATTTGTGGCCAATGCGCGTGCAATCCCAATCCGCTGCCGCTGTCCACCAGAAAAAGCATGGGGATAGCGCCGCAAGTAGCGAGTCTGTAGGCCAACGATATCCATCAGATGAATGACCCGCTCTTCCAACGCTGTGCCCGCGGCCAGGTTGTTAGCTTTTAGTGGCTCGCTAATCGTGTCAAAGACCGTGCGCCGCGGATTAAGTGACGAGAATGGATCTTGGAAGATCATCTGTACATCACGGCGAACAGAGCGAAGCTCGTTGCTGCTTAACTGGGCTAAATCAATCATATCGCCAAGCCCGCTTGTTTCGCCACCAGTTACTGCATTGTGTCGAAAGAATATTTCCCCAGACGAAGGTTCATAGAGGCGAACCACACACCGTCCCAACGTTGTCTTACCACAGCCCGATTCGCCCACCAGCCCAACGGTCTCGCCTTGCCCAACAGTCAGACTCACATCATCCACAGCTCGCACATAGCCCTTTTGTCGGCTAAAAAAATTGCTGCGAACAGAGAAATATTTCTTCAAATTTTTGATGTCCAGCACGGGGGCAGGGACTGTATGTGTATCGATTGGAATCACCTCAATTGGAACCTTCATAGTAACTGTTCAGCCGTAGCCAGAGCCTGTCGAAGGCGGATCGGGTTTCGCGCCCAGAAGGCGCCCGCTCAACCCTCGAGAGCCGGAATAGTTACCCTTCATACAAAAAACAACGAACCCAATGCCCCTCTGCCACTTCCGTCAACGCGGGTGACTGTGCATCACATCGTCCCGCAATCACATCAGCACAACGAGAGGCAAAGCCACATTGAGGTGGTGGGTCTAGTGGCACAGGCACGTTACCATCAATCGACTCTAGTCGCTCAATCGGCTCAGTCGTGAGCCTTGGCCGCGATTTAAGCAGACGCATTGTATAAGGATGCTGCGGTCGATAGAAAATGTCACGTACGCTGCCGTACTCAACGATTTTACCAAGGTACATGACAGCGACACGATCACACGTCTCGGCAATCACGCCCAAGTCGTGCGTGATAAAGAGAACGGCCATGCCAAACTCGGCTTGGAGTTCTTTGATCAAATCAAGAATTTGCGCTTGTACCGTGACATCGAGCGCGGTAGTCGGCTCATCAGCAATCAGCAGTTGTGGCCGCGTAGCTAGCGCCATTGCAATCATGGCACGCTGCCGCATGCCACCGGACAGATGATGCGGATACGCATCAATGCGCTGCGTTGGATTGGCAATACCGACTCTGTCCAGCATGTCCACGGCAATTGCGTGGGCCTCTTGCTTGTCGACCAGCCGATGGAGCATGATCGCTTCACGGATCTGGTTGCCGATGGTGTGAACTGGCGAAAGACTAGTCATCGGCTCTTGGAAGATCATGGAGATATCGCCCCCGCGAATGGCGCGGATTTCTGTGCCAGACGGTCGCAGTGACGCCAAGTCAACAGTGTGTCCGTTGCGATGCAGCAAGATTTCGCCATCCACCAGCCGCCCAGGTGAACTGGTTAAGCGCAGAATCGATGATGCGGTCACACTCTTGCCACAGCCACTTTCGCCGATGAGACCTAGCGTTTCTTCAGCATTGATCGAGAAGCTAATACCATCGACGGCATGGAGAACACCTTCATCGACAAAGAAATAGGTCTTTAAGTTATTGACTTCTAGCAGTGGATTCATCTATCAATCTTTGGTGCTATGGCGTTTGGCCATCTGAATCAGTGCTCGAATATAGCCAAAGATAAACGCTTCGCCCGACAATCCATCCGGTGTATTGGGCACATGATCCGGCACCACCATGCCATCGAAACCGACATCGGCCAGCGCTTCAAAGATGGCAATCATATCAACATAACCATCATCCGGAAATGTCTCGTTGAAGTTGGGCATGTTGCTGCTGATATTGCGAAAGTGGACTTGATGAATCAGCCCTTTGCGGCCAAACTCACGGATGGCGGCCACGATATCTTCGCCTTCATCATCTGGCCCAAACATCTCGGCCCACGATCCGACACAGAAAAGAATGCCATTGTAGGGGGTATCGTTGGAGATCGCCATGCCGCGGCGATAGTTGTCCGTGCTGCGAAAGATGCGGGCCACGCCCTGATGAGTGACTGGTGGATCGTTGGGATGCAGTTGGAGACGTACATCTGCCGCCTCGGCCACGGGCAAAATCTGATCGAGGAAGTACTGATAGGTCTCCCACATGTCGTCATCGGCATAGGTGCGGTCATATTTGTTTGGCATTGCCAGCGCAGCATCCAACTCAAAGCGACGGGTTGGGCAACCGCGGGTTTCGGTGCGATGGGTTTCGTAAGCGCCACCTGTGTGCCAAGCATATGTTGTGTGCTTGATGCCTGCCCGCCCCAGGTTTTCGACAAAATGCTGCATCAACGCAATGGAGGCATCCCGCTCTGGCAAACCCAACGTAATTTCAGGGCAACTATATTTGTCGTTGAGCATGATCTCGTGGAGATGCAGCCCAGCGTTTTCGACTGTCTCCTTGATGGCGACAATCTCAGCATAAGAGCAGCGGTCGCTAGTGGTACGCACCTCTAAACTCTCCACCCCCATCCGCTTGAGGTAGGCAAGGTGATCATCTGTAAGCATTGTGGGCGTTTGGTGACTGACACCGAGTTTCATCATTAGCGGTATTCTCCAACGCCCTCTTCACCGCGGCGATAGTTGAAGAACTCTACCGTTTCGGCTGTCATCTCGGCAAAAATTTCGCGACCAGCGTCTGTCTCCAAGCGGTAAGTATTACTACCATTCTCTGGCTTCACCACAATGTGCCCTGGCGTGTCAACACCTACGGTATGCAACCACTCGTTGAGTAGCGCGGGCAGACTTTCCTGTGGATTGCGCCTATCAACCGACTTTTCACTTGTATCTACACTGTAGAATACCGAGCGTTGCTGAACGTATGGAAACCAGCGTGCTGCCTGAATGAAGTGGGTTAGGCCACGCAGTGCATCCGGTGTGCCAATGCGGGCCAGGGCTTCGGTGGACCAAGCGCGTGCATAAGCTCCATGACGATGCAACGCACGAGTCAGGGCTGGCACAGCTGCACCTGCGTCTGGGCCGATGCGGGTGAGGGCTTGAGCCACTATGTGTCCAGTTTCCGGGATGCTGTTGTCAAGGAGTCTGGCGAGTGCAGGAACGATTTGGTCGGCAGGTTGCTTGATAAGACCGAGGGCGGTAATGACAATCCGCTGCATGAGATGGTCGTCGCTATCGAGTAGGGGTACGATGGCATCAACTGCATCGGTGGCTAGTGGTCCCATGTCGCCGAGGGCAAAGATTGCTGCACCACGCATGTGTTCTCGCTCGTCGGTCAGCAGAGCTTTGAGCGCTGGCACGGCAGGTTTGCCCATTGCGGCAAGTGCATACGCGGCCTCGCTAATGTGGAGGATTCGTTCTTTTTCAAACGCGTCCTTGCCAGCATCCATCTCGTCAATCAGCGTGTTGATGGCTGGTTCACCGATTGCAGCCAACGAGTAGACAGCATTTACGCGGATCGATTCGTGTTCGTCTTTTAGTGCTTGGCCCAGAGCAGGGATTGCGGTTGCATCCCGCAGCAAGCCCAGTTGATTGACGGCTTTTTCCCGTGTGCGGATATTGCTAGAAGCCAACTGTTCGGTTAAGCTAGCTACGCTTTCGTCTAGGGCTGAATCGCTAGCAAAACGAGCCGGGTTGCCCCGTAGCCAGTTCCAGACATAGGTGTGGACGATCTCCTGATCCTGAGGAACGTAGCTGGTTTGAGGTGGCAGCCAATCAGTGGCCTGATTATTCCACGTTGGCGCTTCCGGCTCTTCAGTTCGCATGAAGACAAACTTCATGCCATAGCGTGCTTTGTCTAGGTAGTTGAGGAAGACAGAATGCTCAATATCAAAGTGGAGGAACCAAATCGTGCCCAATTCGCCAGCGCAAGGAATGAGCGTTTGGTTATAGAAGCCAGTGGGCAAACCACGGGTACCATCTTCACGTACGGTCGGGATGATTTCCCGGGTGTTGCCCATGGGTTCAGCGGAGAAGTTGCGTAAGTATTGATTGCCTGGAATCACACAGGTTGGGCCTTGTTCGATTGGGCACGCTTGCGGGAAATAGAAGAGAATTAGCCAGCGCGGTAGCCGATGGCGCGGTCGCTTACCGCCTGCGTGTCCATCCTTGTGTATGCCCATGAGCAGCCCTTGCCCCTCATCCTTTGGCTCGGTGGGGAAGTTGGGATGGCAGTGACGGTGAGCGTGTAGGACATAGTTATTGCCCAGCAAACTGGTAAGGCCACCAACCACTTCGGGCGCATCCAGCACAGTCTGCAACTCTGGCACCATGGGTAGGATGTTGTTCAGCGGGTTTAGCGCGTGAGACGCTGCCATATCGTCGGTGTTAGAGAAGATGTCATCGGTCTTCTTGTAGATACTTTCGTGCAGGCTCAGCGGTAAATCAGCTTTGATTGACACGAAACCATTGACGATAAAATAGCGCATCTGCTCATCAGTTAGAAGGTAATTCGGTTCTGTTCCGTTTATGTTAGTCATTACTAACTCCACCTGAGTTTTACTGAATGATGAAAGATTTCGTCTCTCAATTTACGGTAGTCTACCGGGACGGAGTTGTTCAGGCGTAAGCAGTGGCCATATTGCCAGGGCCAACCACACGGCAACAACTCCTTTGGGGGAGACCACCCAATTTACAATTGGGTTATTTATATGGATCTGCCGCATCTCGTAACCCATCGCCTAAAAAGTTAAACGCCAGTACGGTTACAACCACAAAGAGCGCTGGAATAATCGTCCACCAATAAATCGCAATGCTATGAATATTCTGCGCCTTCTCTAACAACACGCCCCAACTCACGGCTGGCGCTCGAAGACCTAAGCCCAGAAAGCTAAGCGCGGTTTCTGCTAAAATTACATCTGGAACAGCCAATGTAAGGTGAACAATGAGATAGGATGCAAAGTTGGGAATCAAATGGATGCGAATGATGTTCCATTCACTGACGTTGGCAACCCGTGCTGCCAATACATAGTCCAATTCACGTAGCTCCAAGAATTTACCACGCACTACTCTTGCCAAGCCTCCCCAGCTAACAAGCGAAAGAATAATCACAATGCCAAAGTAGACGCGTACCACAGACCAGTCGCGTGGTAGGGCCGCACTAAGCGCTACCCATAGTGGAATCGTCGGGACCGAAATCAGAAACTCGATCATGCGCTGAATGATGTTATCGATAGTGCCGCCAAAGTACCCAGAGATGCCACCCAAGACCACACCGATCACAAAGGACAACGCCACACCGACAAGGCCGATTGAGAGCGACAAGCGCGCGGCATAAATTGTGCGTGAGAAAACATCCCGTCCAATCGCGTCTGTGCCAAAGAGAAAAATTCCACCTGATTCAGCAACACCAAAGAGGCGTAGATCTGTCTTAAACAGACCTAGAATGTAATGGGATTCGCCCGACACCAAAAAGCCAATGGGGAAGATGAACGATTTATCGACTGTATATACTTTTTCCAGCGTCTCTGGATCGCGCGCGGAAGTTGTGCCGTAGACAAACGGGCCGATGAATTCTCCTTGTTCATTGAAAAAATGGATACCTGTGGGTGGCCGATAAGAGAATGCCTCGAAACGCGTCTCTTTGTTGTAGGGAGCAATAAAGTCGGCAAAGATGGCGATGAGATAGAGAATTACCAGTACCGTGCCGCCGAAAATTGCCAATTTGTGACGGCGGAACTTCTGCCACATCAACTGCCACTGAGACGCTAAATAGTACCTCTCTTCTGCACTGATTTTGTTCTTCGTTTGGCTCTTGGAGGCTGTTGATGTAGTTACCGTTGTCACGATTACGCCTCCTGTTCGCTAAAACGGATGCGCGGATCAACTAACACCAGCAACACATCTGAAATAAAGGTGCCGATGACGGTTAACACGGTCAGGATAAAGAGCAGGCTAGAGGCAAGAAACATGTCCTCAGCAATCAGCGCGCTGTATAGCATGGGGCCGGTGGTAGGCAGATTCAACACCAACTCCACAATGAAGCCGCCGGACACAACAAAGGGCAGTGTCCAGCCAATGGTGCTAACAATTGGATTTAGTGCCACGCGCACTGGATATTTGAAAAGCAGTCTTGATTCGCCAACGCCTTTGGCCCTGGCGGTAATAACGTACTGTTTATTTAGCTCATCCAATAGTGAAGCCCGCATCACACGGATCAGGCCCGCTGTACCCGCTGTGCCGATGATGACAATGGGGAGCGGCAGATGTTTGAGCAGATCGACAAACTTGGCAAAGCTCCACGGCTCTCGCATATACTCAGGCGAGAAGAGTCCGCCAACACTAATCCCAGCATTCAAAAAGATGACCATCAAAATCAGTGCCAGGAGAAAGTTCGGCGTGGCCAGGCCCAGAAACCCAATGAACATGGATAGATAATCACCGACCGAGTATTGGTGCGTGGCTGAATAGATCCCGATGGGAATGGCAACTAGATAGGTAAAGATCAGGGTGGAGATGGAAATCGCCATGGTTAGCCAGATACGGGAGCCGATGAGATCTGCTACGTTCTGCTGATACTGGAAGGACCAGCCGAGATCACCCTGTACGAGATTGTTTATCCAACGCAGATATTGTTCATAGACGGGGCGATCTAATCCATACTGCTGACGTAGATTGTCGAGCCGCACCTGATCCACTTCTCGGCCAGAGCGCGCATACTGCACAGCCAGATTGTCGACAAAATCACCTGCTGGTAGCTGTATGACCAGGAAGCTAACAATACTGGTTGCGAGAATCACGATCAACATGTACAGGAAACGTTGGAATAGGTAGTTGAGCATCTAATAATCTGTCCAATCGACAATATCCATCTGCTCATATCCGAACAAGTGAGCTCGTGCGGATTCCCCTTTGAGAATTAGACGGCAACTCACTTTTCTGGTAGATGAGCCTAGCCACCAAAGATATCGATTAACGAATATTAGTCAGGAAATACCATTACGGCAGACTTGCTAATTGAGCATGCGCACGGACTGATGGGCAATTAATTCACAGGGGGGTGTTAAGCGGACATTCTCTGGGCTATGACCAGCTAACAATGTACACAGAAACTCAGCTGCTCTCTGCCCACAAAACGCGCTGGTTGACGAATGACAATAGATTAGTAGCATCCGAGATGACTACGCCTATGATGCCCGTGCACTGGGTTGTCAAGCTGCAGGCGGCGCTGGGGTGGTAAGAAAAAGAAGGATGGCATTGTTGTAAGTTTGCTTGCAGGGAGACTTTGGCACTGAGTACTTACACGTTACCAGGCAATTATTGGGCGACTCAACTAGATACATTAGAGATAACCAATTGCGTAACCGGTTACGTAACCGGTTACGCAATTGGTTATTGTATACTACAGTTCCTAATACATGTCAAATTCAATTTGGCTATGCAAAACCATCGAAACGCCTATGCCTTTATTAGAACTCTCCGCCTAAATGCCTAGGAACGGACTGAACACAGACCAACCCAATACAGACATACTGTGATATAATTACTTTATTCTGATATTCTTGACGATTCCCGAAGGGTAAAATGATGGTAACGTATAAAGCAATGTATAAATTTCTGGAAGATGGTTGGGTGCACGGTGAGGTGCTTGATTTTCCAGGCGTGATTACATGTGATGCTGATCTTCAACGAACCCGCATAGCACTGGCAAGTGCTCTAGCAGAGATGGCAGAGATCGTCGCAAGCGAAGGCGAACCACTGCCCCAACCAAATCCAAGCTTAACTCACGAAGATGCTGACCTAGAAGAGCCGATCTATTTGCTCATCCAGGCAGCGAACCAAGTCACTACGATAGCTGAGCCACTAACACAATGAAGCGTCGTGATCTAATTGCCCATCTAAAGAGGCATAATTGTGAGCTGCTGCGTGAAGGTGGCAGACACTCTATTTTGGAAAAATTCGAAAATTGGTGCCCGTACAGCAGTGCCTCGTCATCGCGAAATCAACGATTACACAGCACGTGCAATTTGTACGCAGTTGGGCATCCCATCACTTTAACACAAAACACACTAGCTCTCCGCTGGAATGACAGCTCATCATACTGCACAGAACTTAACCAGCGGGAAATATTTAGAGATTGTATCCCCAGACCCAGGCGACGTTCCCCGGTCGTTGCGCCGCAGTTCCGACAGTTCCGCCGCCCGATCTGAGGATTGACGATAAATTACTTATCTAAATCCAACGAGGAGTTCCACCATGCAAGCCCGTCGGTTTGTTCAACACCCACTCTTTATCCTACTCTTGATTGTGTCCTTACTCTCCCCCTTCGTGTGGCAATGGAATGGGCAGCGGGGCAAGGCACAGGCAGCAACGGTTGCCAAATCGGTGACCAAGCCCAACAACCAAACAGATCTGCCACCAACCTTACTGGAAACCCTCCCTACCGATGGCACGGCGTGGGATGGTGGTCCAGTTACCTTTACCTTTGACCAGCCGCTTGAGCCCGCCAGCACCATTGCGTTTTCCGTCGAACCGACACTGGCTGGCGATGTTGTGATCACAGAAAGCACATTGACCTTTACGCCAACGGCAGTCCCGCTTCCCGGCGCACGCTACCACTTGTTGATCGACGCTGACGCCACTGGCACCAACGGTCTGGCATTGGGAACACCCGTCGAGATTAGCCTCGTCGCGGCGACACCACTTACCGTCACCTCGACCCAACCAAGTGATGGCAGCGAAGAGATCGATATTGATAGCCAAATTGTCATCGTCTTCAACAAGCCAGTGGTGGAACTTGTGGGGATCGATGCTCAGGGTACACTGCCCCAACCATTGACGATTGAACCGGCAGTCGATGGTAAGGGGGAATGGCTCAACACCAGTATCTACGTCTTCCAACCGGCGTTGGGATTGGCTGGCGGCACCGCGTATGCAGTAACCGTGGCTGATCTGACCGGCCTCAACGGGGAAGTGCTAGAACCTCACAGCTTTAGCTTTACCACCGCATCGCCGATTGTGACCGATGTACAGAGCCGCAGTGCCACCATGCCCTATAGCAGCGGCCCAGCCATTCCACCCGATAGCACCTTCCAGATCAGCTTTAGCCAACCGATGGATCGGGAAAGTACGGAAGCGGCGCTGACATTGCTGCAACTCGCAGACGAGCGTTTGGTAGCCATTGATGCGTTCACCTGGGCCGAGGACAGCCGTACCCTCACGGTGACACCAACTGCACCGTTGGATTTTGGAGCAGAGTACCAGGTAACGGTCGATGAGGCGGCCCAACCGGCAAGTCGGCAGGGCAATCTGCGCGAACTCTACAGCGAAACATTCCAAGTCGTTCCCTTGCCAGCGGTTGCCAACACCGTGCCACTGGATGGTGCCACCGAAATTCCGCCCGATGTGAGTGTGGTCATCCGCTTCAATACGGCACTGAGTGAAACAACTGTTTTACCCAATATTAGCGTCACGCCTACCCTGACCAACACACAGGTCTACAGCTATTTCCGTAGCTGGGAAAACGCGGCGGAGGTGAGTTGGGTTAAAGAAGCTGATACCACCTACACCATCACCGTCGGGGCGGATATTGCCGATCCGTATGGCAATACACTGGGTGATCCCTACATCTTCAGCTTTGCCACCGGCGATCACAGTTCCTTTGTCCGGATGGGCATCGACCGCTTCACCCATTTCAGTGCCTATACCGAGACACGGGTCAGCACGCTCTACCGCAACGTCAGCAGTGTTGATACCAGGCTCTATCAGTTGCCCATCGAAGAAGTATTACGGTTGGCTGGCCAGAATCAATGGGAAATCTGGCAGAATTACAGCGTCCCCGATCCTGACCAGAATCTGCTCTGGGAACGTAATTATGAACCGATCGTCGGCTCCAACGTGACGGCACGGCAGGTCATTACGCTGACCGATTCTGCTGGCGATCTCCTTGCACCCGGTTTCTATCTGCTCGAAGTGACTTATCCGGAGCGAGACCCAGAGGAAGATCAGGGCGATCCATTTGCCAACCCCACCCAAGCGTTGATCGTGTTGAGCAACAATAATCTGCTACTGAAAAAAAGTACCGTGGGTGATAGCTTAGCGTGGGTGACCGACCTACAGACGGGAAGACCAGTAGGCGATCTATCAGTCCGCTTTTTCCACAGCAGCGGCTCGGACGAAACCGCAACCAATGACGATGGGATCGCACGCATTCCGCTAGACCTCGATTCAGAGAACAGTTGGACACCAGTAATTGCGATGAGTGGCAACCCAGGTGATCCCAACTTTGCGGCCACCTCCAGCGAATGGAACGAGGGTATCGGCCCGTGGGATTTCAGTATCAGCGGCGGTTATGGTGTAGAACCATACCAAACCTACTTCTACACCGACCGTCCCATCTATCGCCCCGGCCAGACGATCTACTGGAAAGGGATCATCCGTCAATTGGTCGCTGATCAATATGAACTACCAGCAACCGATCTGCCCGTCACCATCATTATTCGCGATGATCAAGGCGAAATGCTGCTAGAAGAGAACCATACCCCCAGCGCCAATGGTACCCTCAACGGTGAGCTAACATTGAGCCCAGACGCAGTCACTGGCTTCTACTACATGGAGGCACGCCTGCAAATTGCCCCTGATCGCACGGTCTACGGCGGTGCGGGCATCCAAGTCGCGGCCTACCGCAAACCAGAATTTGAAATCAACGTCAGCAGCGATCAAATCGACTATCTGAATGGCGACACGGTCAATGTCACCGTGCAAGCCAACTATTTCAGCGGTGGCCCACTTGCCAATGCACCGATTACGTGGCGGCTGCTCAGTGAGCCCTACTTCTTTAATTGGCAAGATGCCGACGGTCGCTACTACAGCTTTACGCCATACGACCCAGAGACCGAAGATTACGATCCCTACCGCCGCGCCTTTACAACGGGCATGGTGCGGGAGGGGATTGGTACCACAAATGGTGATGGTACCTTTACGCTGGAATTACCAGCCGATCTGAGCATGGCGTTACAGAGCCAGCGTTGGACAATTGATGTAACCGTCCAAAGCCCCACCAACCAGTTTGTGAGTGGACGCACCGCCTTCCCGGTTCACAAAGGTGAGTTTTACATTGGCTTGCGTCCCCGCAGCTACGTGGCACAGGTAGGCGAAGCGGCCGAGATCGATCTGGTCACAATTACGCCACAGGGGTTTGCCTACCCCGGTAGCGAAGTTGATGTGACGATTTATGAATTCAATTGGAACAGTGTCTATGCCCAAAGTGCCGATGGTACCTTTGCCTGGCAAACAAGCGTTGAACGCACTCCCGTCTTTACCACTAGCGTGTTAACACCACGCAGCGGTATGGAAACGATCACGTGGACGCCGGAAACGGGCGGGCAATATCAGATCGCTGCCACCAGCCGCGATGATCGGGGCAATGAGATTTCGAGTGCGGCCTTCCTCTGGGCGGGTGGACGTAGCTTTGTGGCGTGGCCACGTGAAAACAACGACCGCATCGAATTGGTCGCGGACAAAGAACTCTATGTACCGGGGGAAACCGCCAAGATTCTGGTGCCAAGTCCCTTCACCGGTACGGTTGAGGCATTGTTGACCCTCGAACGGGGTGGTGTACTTGAGTCGCAACTTGTCACCCTT
Organism: Ostreobium quekettii; assembly: GCA_905146915.1. Taxonomy (NCBI): domain Eukaryota; kingdom Viridiplantae; phylum Chlorophyta; class Ulvophyceae; order Bryopsidales; family Ostreobiaceae; genus Ostreobium; species Ostreobium quekettii. The sequence goes on along the minus strand of CAJHUC010002382.1, from coordinate 26,853 downwards.
AACGGCAACAGCGAAACGTTGGCAATTCCGATTACGGCTGATCACATTCCCAACATCTTTGTCAGCGTAGTCTTGGTCAAAGGCGTCGACACCAGCAACCCGACGCCAGCAATGCGCCTGGGCTATGTCCAGCTCAATGTGGATACCGCGGAAAAAGCCCTGACGATTGAGGTTGCACCATCGGCAGAGACGGTACAGCCACGTGACAGTGTTAGCTATACATTGACTATCCTAGATCATTTGGGCGAATCAGTGGCAGATGCCGAGGTAAGTGTTGCCTTGATCGACAAGGCTGTGCTATCGCTGGCAGAGGGCGATACCCGTCCTTTGCTTGACATCTTCTACTACGAACGCCCCCTCGGTGTCACCACCGGTGCATCGCTCAACATCAACCGCGACCGCCTGAGCCAACAGTTGAGCGAAGGAGCCAAAGGTGGCGGCGGTGGTGGCGGTGGCATGGGGCTGCTGGAAGTACGTGAGAACTTCCCCGATGTTGCCTACTGGCGCGCAGCATTGACCACTGATGAAAATGGAGAAATCTCCTTTAACGTAACGTTGCCCGACAACTTGACGACCTGGACGCTGGCCGCCAAAGCAGTCACTGCCGCTACGCTTGTCGGTGAAACGACCAACGACATTGTGGCCACCAAGGAATTGCAAATTCGCCCACTGGTACCCCGCTTCTTCACCGCCGGTGATGAGGCGCAAGTGAGCGCGGTTATTCGCAATACATCGGAGCAAGATATCGACGAGGGTTGGTTAACCTTCAACATTAGCGGCTCTGACATTGACTTTGATACAAATCAAGAGCGCTTCACCGTTGCCGCGAGCGAGGAAATACGTATCAATGTACCCATCGCGACCAGCAGCACAGTGACCGAGGTAGTGATCCACTTTACGGCAGATGTAGAGGAAGGACCAGCATTGCGCGATAGTGTTCGTCTCCGTATTCCGGTCAAACGTTATGAAACGCCCGAAGTGGTCGGCACCGCTGGCACCGTCCCACCGGAGGGACGACTGGAAGCGATCCGGCTGCCACAAAACGCAACTGAGAATGGCGAACTAGCGATGACGCTGGAGCCCAGTTTGGCTGCGGGGATGCGTGATGGTCTGACCTATCTGGAACACTTTGAGTATGAATGCAACGAGCAGACGGTGAGTCGTTTCCTGCCCAATCTCTTTACCGTGCGGGCGCTCAACCAACTGGAGATTGAGAATCAGGAACTCGAACGCAAACTTAACTTCCAGCTTGGCATTGGCGTCCAGCGCTTGGTCAGCCGCCAAAACGATGATGGTGGTTGGGGCTACTGGCCCGGCGAAGAGAGTACACCCTTTGTCACGAGCTATGTGCTTTGGGGCCTGGTCAATGCCAAGGCGATAGAGTACACCGTGCCCCAGCGCACACTCGAAAGCGCCGCTGATTATCTCGACCGTCAATTCCAAGCACCAGATGCCGTTGCCAGTGACTGGCAGCTCAACGAAATGGCCTTTATGAATTTTGTCCTCGCGGAGATGGGTCAAGGTGATCCAGGGCGGGCCGTGACGCTCTATGCCGTACGTGAACGGCTCAGTTACTATGGGCAGGCACTGCTGGCGATGACGCTAGCGAATCTGGATGAAGATGGGGGACTCAATCCACGGGCGCAAACCTTGCTCAATGACCTCTATGGTGCAGCCCAGTTGAGTGCCACGGGCGCGGCTTGGCACGAAGAGAATACCGATTGGTGGACATTGAACACCGATACACGGACGACAAGCATGGTGTTGGCGGCCTTCGTTCGCCTCGATCCCAAGCAGCCGCTGTTACCGATGGTTGTACGTTGGTTGATGAGCGCACGCGAAGCGGGCCGTTGGGCAACCACACAGGAGAATGCCTGGGCGATCATTGCGCTGACCGATTGGATGGCTGCCTCGGGCGAATTGGAAGGAAATTATGATTGGACGGTTGCACTGAATGGCAATGAGATTGGTGCTGGCAGCATCACGCCAGAGAGCATTAACACACAAGTGCAGTTGCAAGTTGCCGTGGCTGAGTTACTACGTGATGAGGCCAACGCCCTCCAAATGACACGCAGTGATCGGGAGCCATCTGGACGCGGACAACTCTACTACACCACCCACTTGCGTTACTATCTCGATGCCCTTGCCATCGACGCACGTGATCGTGGCATCGTCGTTGACCGCCGCTTTGAACTGGATGGGCAATCTGTGCAAGCCGCAAGCGTTGGTGATGTGATCAGTGTGACCGTGACGATTGTTGCCCCCAGTGCTCTCCATCACGCCTTGATCGAAGTGCCGATTCCGGCTGGCACCGAGCCCATCGATCCACGGCTGGCGACAACGAGTGCGCAGTATGACGAATATGGCCAGATCGTGCCCGTCGATGACGGTCGTCCTTGGTGGTGGTGGACACCAACCCACATTGATCTGCGCGATGAGAAGATGGCTCTCATTGCGACCTACTTACCGGCAGGCACGTACGAATACACCTTCCAAGTGCAGGCAACGGTGCCAGGTGAGTATCGGGTGTTGCCAGTACATGGTGAGATGATGTACTTCCCCGAGGTGTGGGGGCGGAGTGCTGGCGCACTATTTGTCGTGCGGGAGTAGTCAAACTGTCCAACGCGGATCACAATTCGTTCCGCTTTCTGGACAGTAGATCGTACCTGAATAGTCAACCCAAAGGTATTCATGTGAGAAACATTCTGTCGCAGGGGCAAGGCATGCCTTGCCCCTGCGACAGAATGTTTACAGAATGGAGGGAATTCTCCATTCTATACCATCAATAAACTCTAGCAAATGTTTAGCGATGATTCAAGAAGCATCTCATCAGAATTTTTCAAATAGAACTGAACCACTGCCTGCTAATCCAACTTCGGCGGAAGCCGTATCACAGCACCCAACGCCTGTAGATTATGCTTCTGTGCATCCGTCACTCCTTCCATACCGGTGATATCCATAGCAGCTAAGGTCCATTAGGACGGAGCGTTTGCAAACAAGCACCGGTTTCTACATTCCATACGTTGATGCTGCCATCAACGCTACAGCTGTATAACCTGCTGCCATAGGGGTTGCAACATAAACCATTAATTCCCTCGCTGTGGCCAGCAAGCATAGATAAATGCCTCCAATCCCCGACACGCCAGACATGGATGGCAGGTGTTTCATCGTCCACAAAAAGTAACTGTCTATCCGGACTAAAGGTGACGGCATAATTCCAGCCGGCTGGTTCAGTTAGCCCATGCAATAATGCGCCAGATGACCAATCATAGAGACAGACCGCACCAGCGCTTGCACATGCAAGAATCGTGCCATTGGGATGAAAAGCCACACCCAGTGCTGCGTCATATTCTGGTGCAGTGAGATTGATCGCGCCAACTGCAATGAATTGTCAGCGGGCCAACAATCGTTTGCAACATCTCCTCAGTTTGCCAGTTCCAAATCCGTACAGTGCCATCCGTTGAAGCAGACGCCAATCGCATCCCATCAGCCGTCAATGCAATGTCTTGGATCGAGGGTTGCGCAACGTGGCAGAGACGGCCCCCTATTTCCATGATGGCAGTATCGCCACACTCGACGAAGCGGTGCGGGTGATGGGGGAATACCAGTTGGGCATGGAACTAACCGATGCCGATGTGGCGGACATCGTTACGTTTTTGGCCAGCTTGACTGGAGAGATTCCTGAGGCATATATCGCCGTGCCTGAATTGCCAGAAGATAATCTGGATCGAACTCTACTCGAACAGTAATCGAATTCCCTTTGCTTACAGGCAAAATACATAATTGGGTGTATCCCAAGAATAGGGAGAAGTGATACTACGACTAAAACGATCCCGGAATCTTTGGAGATTCCGGGATCGTTTCAGCTGGCCTCCTCAAATTTGGAATGCGCCCAGAACATTCTGGTTTTTGACAGATATGGTTTATCGTGTAACATTAACCTTGCTCCCTCGCAAGTATTACTGAAATTCGATCCTTAGTTACAGTTATATGCAGTTGGTTCGTCGTACCACCCAACATTTGCCCCTATCTGCGCACCAATTCCAAAGCGATTTCCTCAGCAAAGACGATAGATATCAGGAGTAACCATGACAACCCAACCACAGCTAAGTCAAAGCCACGAAGGTGCGCGCATTCATTACAACAAAGCAGAGGAGGATCGATTTTATCACCGCGTTTGGGCGGGGGACGATGTCTACGTCGGGGTTGGCTGGTTTGAACACGCGACAGACAGCGTCTACGATGCCTGTCGCCGCTTGGTCGAGCGCATGGCCGATCGTGTCGCCCATCACGGATCGGGTTCTCGCGTACTCGATCTGGGAGCAGGCTATGGCGCGGCGGCGCGTTATCTCGCTGGTGAACGAGACTATCAAGTCGACTGTCTCAATTTAAGCGACGATCAGAACACGCAAAACCAAGCGCGCAACCAGGTGCGCGGCTTGGCCGATCAAATCAGTATCACCCAAGGCTACTTTGAAGATCTATCTTTTGCGGACGACGCCACCTATGATATTGTTTGGTCACAAGATGCCATCATCCACAGCCCCAACAAGCCACAAGTCTTCGCCGAGGTCAATCGGGTGCTCAAACCGGGTGGTGATTTTATTTTCGTCGATGTCTTACAGAGCGCCGATGGTGCCAATGATAGCTTTGTGCAGTTCATTGTCAACTATTTTCATCTAGAAAGTCTCGGGTCGTTTAACCTCTATCGACAATATGCTGACCAACATGGCTGGCGGGAAATCGAAGTGCTCGATCTAACCGATCAACTCGTCACCCACTACCAACGCCTCCAACAACAACTTACCGAACGCTATGACGAATTGCAGGACGAGTTCAGCGCCGAGAATCTGGATGGCAGAAAAGATCGCCTCCAACAGTGGCTACTGGCAGGCAAAGATGGCAATCTGGAATGGGGGCTGTTTCATTTTCGGAAAGTGTAACATTTCAGCTAATCAGCGAGTCAGCCTTACTGTTAATTATAGATGGTCAGAAATAGATTTCGTGTCAAAACACTCTTTCGTAGGAGCGCAATATATTGTGCCCCTATGAAAGGTTATCGGGATGTCTTTGGCTGAAGTGCTGACTCGCAAAAACACGAACAAAAAGGAGAAACACGTGCGAAAATTCAATGTGCTATTTACGGTACTAACGGTAGCAATTCTGCTATTCACAGCTTGTGCGCCAGTGGCCACACCAACGGATGGCGCAGCGAGTGATGATGTGGCGAGTGATGATGCTGAGGGAACTGCCGAAGCTGCTGTTGATGAAGCTCCTGTTTATGAGAATTGGGACGATGTGCTAGCCGCCGCCGAAGGCACGACTGTCAACTGGTTTATGTGGGGTGGCTCGGATACGATCAATGAAAATGTTGATAACGACATTGGCATTCCGCTGCAAGAACAATTTGGCGTGACACTTAACCGCGTGCCCGTTGCCGACACGGCGGATGTCGTCAACAAGGTACTCGATGAGTCAGCGGCAGGCGTCACCACGGATGGCAGTATCGACCTCATCTGGATCAATGGCGAGAACTTCAAAACGCTCAAGCAGGCCGACCTGCTCTATGGGCCGTGGGCAGAATCTATCCCCAATTCCCAATACGTCAACTGGGAGGATCCCGCATTGGCCTTCGACTTTGGCTATCCCGTAGAAGGGTACGAATCCCCTTGGGGCCATGCCCAGTTTGTGATGGAATACAACACCGCATTGGTGGGAGATGAGCCACCGACCACCTTTGAAGATTTACAAGCTTGGATTCACGAGAATCCCGGTCTCTTCACCTATCCAGCTATTCCCGACTTCACGGGGAGTGTCTTTGTGCGTCATGTCTTTTACTGGGCCGCAGGCGGGCCTGAGCCATTCCTGGGTGAGTTTGACCAAGCAGTCATCGACGAATATGCTCCAGCGGTCTGGGAATATCTCAATGACATCGAGCCCGATCTGTGGCGTGGTGGACAGACCTACCCCGAAGCCAGCGTGATGGATGATCTGTTGGCAAACCAAGAGGTTGCCTTCAATATGGGCTATGGCCCTGGCAATGCAACCACCCAGATTCGCGAGGGGACATATCCAGAGACAGTTCGTACCTTTGTCTTTGACACAGGCACGTTGACCAACAACAACTTTGTGGCGATTCCCTTCAACGCCAACAATCCAGCCGGGGCAATGGTCATTGCCAATTATATTCTCTCCCCAGAATTCCAACTGGTAATGGCAGACCCCGATCAATGGGGTTGGTTGCTCCCCACCGATCCCACCCGCTATGACGAAGAATTCCAGGCCACTCTTGCCTCCTACGAATTGGGTATTGCCACTTTACCTGCTGATGTATTAGCCGCACATACACTCCCCGAACCCAGCGGTGATTGGGTCACGGCAATGGAGCAAGGTTGGATCGAAAACGTGCTGGAACAATAGATATAGTTTTTCAGATAGAGAGTAGTTCTCTGAGCTATGGTGGGGTTGCTGACCACGACACCAGACAGGTTTTGAAAACCTGTCTGGTGTTTACCCCACTATCCTCAAAGAGCCTCAAGAGTTTCCATGCTCCCTTCGACAGGCTCAGGGGGCATGGAAACTCTTTATCTGAGTAGCGGAAAGTGATTTTATGCTACGGTTACGGATTTTCGAAACACTACGTGTCCCCCTCCTACTCCTACCCGCATTTGCTGTCCTCATTCTACTCTTTGGTGGTGGACTTGTTGTCGGTATCGGTCAGAGCCTTGGTTATTTCCCAGTCATCGGGCTCACCGACTTTACGACCCAGCACTACGTTGCCGTGCTGACCGATCGGAATTTTCTACAATCACTCTGGTTGACCTTCCGTATTGCATTTATTAGCACCTTCTTATCATCGGTGCTGGCAGTGGCCTTCGCGCTTGTCTTGCGCGAGCGTTTTCAAGGCAGCCGATTGGCAACTTTCCTCTTTCAGGTGCCATTGCCAATTCCTCATTTGGTCGCTGCCAATGGAATCGTCTTGTTGGTCACCCAAAGTGGTCTATTGGCCCGCGGAGCAGTAGCCTTGGGCATGATCGACCGTCCTGCTGAGTTTCCCATCATGGTTTTTGACCGAGCTGGGATCGCCATCATCCTTACCTTTCTCTGGAAAGAAGTGCCCTTCATTGGACTTGTTGTGCTGGCCATCCTCCAGAGTGTGGGACCACAATTTGAAGAGTTGGCTCAAACCATGGGCGCAAACCGCTGGCAACGGTTCTGGTATGTATTGTTGCCGCTGATCATGCCCGGCATCCTATCAACATCGATTATTGTCTTTGCCTTCGTCTTTGCCAGCTATGAAATCCCTCTCTTACTCGGTGTGCGCTTCCCCACAACACTACCAGTCCTCGCATTCCAAAACTATCAAGACCCCGATTTGGCACTGCGTCCCCAAGCAATGGCGGTTAGCGTCATTTTGGCGATCATCGCCGTGCTCTTGCTGGTTGCGTACCGACGTTTGGCGCGGTATGCTATCAGTTAACCTACGGAGACCCAATCTATGAAACGCTTCTGGCGCTGGCTTGCTGTCATCACAATTATCGTGGCAGTACTAGCTCCGATTATTCCCCAACTGATCTGGTCGTTTGCCTTTCGCTGGTTCTTTCCCGATCTCTTGCCCAGTGTCTGGAGCCTGGACCCGTGGCGCTATGTCTTTACCGATTCCTCGCGTGTGGGGGAGGGGCTGTGGAATAGTCTCATCATCGGCGTACTTGTTTCCCTACTCTCAATTCTTGTGGGGCTACCGGCAGCGCGTGCACTTGCCCTCTATAACTTCCGCGGCAAGACAGTGATCGAGTGGCTGATCATGACACCGATTATTGTGCCTGGGATTGTCGCGGTGATGGGGATTCACATCATGTTTATCCGCTACCGCTTGACCGATACCATTTTGGGCGTGGCACTCGTTCATCTCATTCCCTGCGTGCCCTACATGGTCTTGGTGATGGCTAGCGTCTTTGCCAACTATGGCACCGAACTAGAGGAGACAGCACTGACGTTGGGGGCCAGCAAGTGGCGCGTCTTCTGGGAAGTGACGTTGCCAGGTATCTTTCCAGGGCTGGTGGTGGCAACGATGTTTACCTTTCTCATTTCCTGGAGCCAATATGTGACGACGTTACTGATCGGTGGTGGTCGGATCATCACCTTGCCGATGGTTCTCTTCCCCTTTATCAGCGGCTCCAATCAAGCCAACGCAGCCGCGATTAGCTTGGTCTTTGTGGCCCCTGCTATCCTCGTATTGATTTTTACCTCACGCCAACTGGGCCGCGAATCTGCAGTCATGGGAGGATTTGGTCGTCTATGACTACCGTTGTGTTACAGGAGATCACCCGCCGTTTTGGCGATGTCGTTGCCGTCAATCATGTCAACTTGACCGTTGAATCTGGCGAAATGATTGCGTTGCTGGGGCCTTCGGGCTGTGGCAAGACGACGACGTTGCGCATGATCACCGGCTTGCTGACACCCTCAAGTGGTGACGTGTTGTTCGATGACAAATCCATCCTAACTGTACCGACTGAAAAACGGGGTGCGGTGATGGTCTTTCAGAAACATCTACTCTTTCCCACAATGGACGTGGGGCAGAATGTTGCCTTTGGATTGCGCATGCAGGGGGTGCCAAAGGCAGAGCGTGAGGCACGTGTTAAGGAGATGTTGGCGCTGGTACGACTCCCTGGCTTCGAGAAGCGCCGCGCCCACGAACTTTCGGGCGGCCAGCAACAGCGGATTGCTCTGGCCCGTGCGCTGATAATTCGGCCCAAGGTACTGCTGCTCGATGAACCGCTGGCCAATCTAGATGCCAATTTGCGGCTGGAGATGCGCGAACTGATCCGTACGATCCAGCAAGAAATGCAGATCACATCGATCTTTGTCACACATGATCAAGAAGAGGCAGTGATGCTGGCGGATCGAGTGGCGCTCATGTTGGATGGCGAGTTACAGCAATATGACAAGCCCCATGCGTTCTACAAGCAGCCACGGACAGAGGCTATTGCCCGCTTCTTCCGCAACGACAATTTTTTGCCGGGCACTAAACGCGGTGCAACTGTTGAGACAGCACAGGGGGCACTTTGCCTACAGGGGCCAAGCGTCGAACAACCGGATGGACCGGTTTTGCTCACGGTACGCCCAGAAGATATTGAATTATCTCCCCCTGAGGATGCAACCAATGTACTGACGGTTGTGGTTGAGTCGAGCGTCTACATGGGAACCTATACACGGCTCCAACTAGATATCAGTGGCCATAGCTGGCAAGCCAATGGCCCAGCCAATCTCCAAGTGGAAACAGGCGCGACCATCACGATTTGTCTGCTGGCCGATCAAATTTGGGTGTTGCCCGATTCCTAAGGAATGATGATCAAGTAACTCATGGATTTGAGGCGGGAGTGCATCTAAGGATGCACAGTGCACACCCCAACTTAATTAATTGCCATTCCTAACCAAATACGACTCGTTCCATGGCGAGCGTGGAACGATACACGGGACGCGCTATGTCCTGTTGGCCCAATAGCACAAAGATACACTTGTGCAGACAAAAATACCATGACCAATTCACAATTATTCAAAAAAGTGTACGGCTGTCTCCTCGGTGGTGCCATTGGAGATGCGCTGGGAGGTCCCGTTGAACACTCGACGCCGGAAGAGATACGCGCCAAATATGGCGGCAACCTAGATCGCTATGTGCCCTACGAACGGCCGCCAGCACATCATGCCCATTTTGGCGAAGGGAATGCACTGGGTGCTTACACCGATGACACACGGCTTAAACATCTGCATTGCCAAGCAATCTTCCACGCCGGTGGAAAACCACGTCGCGGTGATCTGACGCATATACTTGCACAAGCCTATCACCACGCTCCGGATGATCTACATGAAGGCTTTCTGGAAGAGTATTACAAGAAGGCGGTATGGGGTGGTGACAAAGTCGTCTTTAGCGGCGAGCCGACCAATGGGGCTATCATGGCCAACTCTCCTCTCGGCTTGATCACAGCCTGCCGTCCCCATGAAGCATACCAACTTGGCTTTGATCTTGCCTTTCTCACCGATGGTTATGCCAAGACCGCGGCGGCCATGTCAGTTGCTGCAGTTGCTGCGGCCATGCGTCCCCAAGCCACCGTCGATACGATCATCGACGAGGCGCGCGCCGCGCATCTGCACTTTGCCAGTCGTCGCGAAGGCCCACACTGGCACGACACACCTTGGCGCTACGATCCCAATCTGAAATTTCTCGATGAAGCGTTGGTCATTGCCCGCCGTGAACGGGATGTCTTTGCCATTCGTGAACCGTTGATAGAGTTGCTAGAGTGGGGTCACCTCTTCTCCGAGGCAACGCATACATTGGTAGTTGCCCTTGCCATGTTTGTTGCCGCTGAGGGCGATATCTATCAAACGATTGTCGGAGCCATCATGTATGGTCGCGACAAAGATAGCTATGCCAGTGTGGCAGGCGCTTTGGCTGGTGCACTTCACGGGGTAAACGCCATTCCAGAAGGCTGGATCCAGCCCGTGATCGATGGCAATCCCGGCGTCGATATGCATGACTACGCGCAGCGGTTAACCCAGTTGATTGAGACTGCGTTAGATGTTATGCGCGTAACGGTAAATGAGTTGAGTAATTTATCAAGATCGTGACTATTCGGGTTCTCGAAGGTTGAGCTTGTCGAAACCCGATCCGCCTTCGAGAAGCGTTCGACTGAGCTCACGCCGAAGTCTCAAGCTACAGCTGAATAGATACTCAGGATCATAGCAAACGGTGCAAGCGGCACTCAATCCTGTAAATAGGGCTGCAACGTAAGCTCATCCGCAAAGTGGCAGGCCACCTGTGTCTCCACGTCACTTGCCAGTGGACGGAGCGGCGGCACTTCATGTTTACAACGTTCCTCCACATAGTTGCAGCGAGTGTGAAAGACGCAACCAGATGGTGGGTTGACTGGACTGGGAATGTCGCCCGCCAACACAGCACGCCGTCGGTGCCCCTGGCGTCCCCGTTTGGGGATGGCATTGAGCAGAGCCTCTGTATAGGGATGGACGGGGCGACGAAAGATGTTAGCCGTGGCCGCGCTCTCAACAATATGGCCCAAATACATGACCAGAATGCGGTCGCTGATATATTCGACGACGCTGAGATCGTGGGCGATAAAGAGATAGGTCAATCCCATCTCCTTTTGCAAATCGGCCAACAGATTCAGCACCTGGGCCTGCACCGAGACATCGAGCGCCGAGACCGGTTCATCACAGATGATCAGTCTCGGCGTGCTGCTGAGGGCACGGGCCACGCCAATGCGCTGGCGCTGGCCCCCCGAAAGCTGGTGGGGATAGCGGTTGATCATCTCGGCCCCCAGCCCAACTTGTTCCAGCAGCGCTTCAATACGGTCCGTACGACTGCGCCGGTCACCAATCCCGTGTATCTCCAATGGCTCGGCGATCAGTTCACCAATTCGCATGCGCGGATTGAGCGAGGAGTTGGGATCCTGAAAGAGCATCTGGATCTCCTGGCGGATTGGCTTTAAGTCATCGCGGGGCAGTTGACCAATCTCCACCGGCCCATTGCCAGTGCGAAACCAGATCTGACCTGCCGTGGGATCGTAGAGCCGGATAATGCAGCGTCCGGTCGTTGTCTTGCCCGAACCACTTTCACCCACCAGACCAACCGTCTCGCCCCGTTTGACTACAAACGAGATGCCATCCACTGCCCGCACGTGGGCCGCCACCCGATTAAAGAGGCCACGGTGGATGGGAAAGTATTGCTTGAGTTGACGCACTTCTAGAATATTCTCCGGCTGCATGGCCGCGCCTTGTTGCTCTGTTTTCACCTGTTGATCAGCCATGCGTTACCATGCCTTCCACGCGTACATCCGCTTTTGTCTTCTCAACACGCAATTGCCGATCCTGTTCATAGAGCCAACAAGCGGTAGCGCTACCGTCATCAAGCTGTAACAAGGGCGGCTCTGCCTGATGACAGCGCGCCATAACATGGGGACAGCGTGGCGCAAAGGAGCAACCGTTAACGCGTTCATGGGGGCCGGGAACATTGCCAGCGATGGGTGTCAACCGTTGGCCGCGCCCAATTTGGGGCAGCGACTGCAACAACCCTTGGGTATAGGGATGCTTGGGTTCATCAAAGATCTGGTCAACTGTTGCCCGCTCCACGATCTTGCCCAGATACATGACGATCACATGATCCGCAATTTCGCCAACGACATTCAAATCGTGGGTGATCATCATCAGTGCCATCTGCGTCTCGTCTTGGATGCGTAGGATCAGGTCGAGAATCTGCGCTTCAATGGTTACATCTAGCGCGGTGGTCGGTTCATCGGCAATGAGCAGGCGTGGGTTGCAACTGAGGGCCATGGCGATCATGGCACGCTGTCGCATGCCTCCCGAATATTGGTGCTGATATTGGTCGATGCGTTGCTCTGCCTCTGGGATACCGACTAGCTGCAACATCTCAATAGCCCGCTCGCGCGCCTCTTTTTTTGAGACACGCTGATGAAGCATTACCGCTTCCATGATCTGGTGACCAACCGTATAGACCGGATTGAGCGATGTCATCGGTTCCTGGAAGATCATCGCGATCTCGTTGCCGCGGATGGTACGAATCTCCTCACCGACAGGATCGAGATGGGTCAGTTCAGTCGCTTGCCCGAAATCATCATAATAGCGGATACTACCCTCGACAATCCGCCCAATCGCGTGCGGTAGCAAGCGCATGATAGAACGGGCCGTCACGCTCTTGCCACAGCCGCTCTCCCCCACGATACCAAGCGTTTCACACCGCTTGAGTGAGAAGCTGACCCCATCTACGGCGCGTAGAATTCCTTGCTCCAGGTAGAAGTAGGTTTTTAAGTTAGATACATCTAGCAGGCGGTGTTGGCTCATAATTTTTCTCTATACAAAAACATCACCGACCAAACGGATCGACCATATCACGCAGCCCATCTCCCAAAAAATTATAGGCCATCACCGTTACAATGATAAAGGCAGCGGGGAAAAGTGTCCAAGGGTGTAGGGCGATGATCTGAATCTTAATCGCTTCATTCAGGAGCAAGCCCCAACTGACCATCGGCGGACGCACACCGATACCCAGAAAGCTGAGCGCGCTTTCGCCTAGAATCGTAATGGGAATAGCCAGTGTCGCCGTGACGATGATGTGGCTGGCCATGTTGGGAATGAGGTGCTTGCGGACAATCCGTCTGGTCGATCCACCCGACGCCTCGGCGTAGGCGATGTAATCCCGCTCTTTCAACGAGAGAACCAATCCGCGCACCTCACGGGCCAACCCCGTCCAATTGACAAAGGCCAGCACCATCACAATCCCCGCATAGACCCATTCTGGTGGCCATTGGGGTGGAATGGCAGCAGAAAGCGCCATCCACAGCGGCAGTTCGGGAAAAGTTCGCAGCGTCTCAATGACTCGTTGAATGACATTGTCCGTAACACCGCCATAGTAACCAGAGAGCGTGCCAATGACCGCCCCCAGCAGCACCGTCAATCCCACGCCGATGATGCCCACCGAGAGCGAGACTTGCCCCCCATAGATAATACGTGAGAAGAGGTCGCGCCCACGCTGATCGGCCCCCAGAATGTAGAGCCTTGGCGGATCGGTGTTATCGTCAGCCGCTACACCAAAGAGGTGGCGATCCATCACAAAGAGCCCCAGCACCTTATACGAATCCCCCGTGACAAAAAAGCTAAGGTAGTGGGGTTGGGTTCGATCCTCTTCGTATTCTAATTGAAAGGTCTGTGCGTTGCGGGTGCCTTCCAGCGGAAAAAAGAAGGGGCGTAGCGAAACGCTGCTCGTCTCTGGGTTGTAAAAACGGACGCGCATGGGCGGGGCAAAGGAAAGCGACGAATCGCCATTTTGCACACCGTAGGGGGCCACAAATCCGGCAAAGATTGTCCCCAAGTAGAGCAGAACGAGGACAACACCGGAGATCAGAGCCATGCGGTTGCGGGCAAATTTGCGCCACATCAACTGACGCACGCTCAACAAGCGATATTCATCCTGCCCAGTATGTTTTGGCGTAAATACCACGGCGGTTGTTGGCATCGACAGTCTCTTTCTAATAATCCAATGTTACTGGGTTAGTTGCGCCGGATTTACTAAGGAACAAAAATTCAATAAAACCCGAAACTTGTCATGCCCGCGCCCAAGGGGCTCCCGAGGAATCGGGCATCTAAGTTTCCGATTTTATTTCATACCCGTACCTAATCATGCAAACGTATCCTCGGGTCGCTCCAGGCGAGAAGCAGATCGGCGATAAAATTCCCAACCAACAACGTCACCGCCAGAATCATCAAAATCGTGCCAGCCAAAAACATATCTTGGCGCAACAACGCGCGGTAAAACGGTGGTCCCAGCGTGGGTAGATCAAGCACAATAGAGAGGATAATCGTGCCGCCCAGCAGCACGGGCAGTTGCATCCCTAGACGGCTGATCAACGGATTAATCGCAATGCGTGCGGCATGTTTGTAGATCACCACGCGCTCGGCCAACCCTTTGGCGCGGGCTGTCTCGACATATTGCTGGCTGAGGATGTCCATCAAGTTGGCGCGCATAATGCGAAAGGTACCCGCCATCCCCCCCAGACCAAGAATGAGCAGCGGCACGATCAGATGGGTGGTAAAATCGACCAGCTTGGGCCAGCTCCAAACCGCATCTTCAAATTCGCGCGAATAGAGGCCCCCGGCGTAGTTGGTATCAAAGACAAAGACGGCGAAAAAGAGATAGACCACGGCCAACAGAAAGTTTGGCACCGAGATGCCAACAAATGCCGTTGACGAGAGCAGATAGTCGGTAAAGGTATTCTGATGCGTGGCTGCGTATATACCGAGTGGAATCGCCAGCCCCCAGGAGAGCAACAGCGTAGCAACGACAATAAAATAGGTAATGCCGATACGCGGCCCCACGATTGACGCCACCGACGCGTCACCATAGAGGATGGTAAAGCCAAAGTCGCCCTGTGGAAAACCCGCGATCCAGCGTAAATATTGCACAAAAACTGGTTCGCCAAAACCAAAGCGTTGGCGCAAATTCTCCGTCACCTCTGGCGGCAACTGCGTACCCGACAGCGCCTCCTGCTCTCGCACCCAGTTCGAGACCACATCGCCTGGCGGCAGCTGGATGATCATAAAGCTGATGAGGGTGATCAGGAAGAAGGTGACGATCATGGTAGCAAGTCTACGAATGATGAAGATCATGTGGCATTTCTTGGAGAGATAATCGACAATTTCAACTTCGTCTGATCCGTTGTTTACCCAGACAAAGTAGATACGATAAGGAGACATGCTGACGCCAATAGGTTCGGCCAACATGTCCCCTCACATCTTGTCACATTCTATTGCGCTTCACCCGGGGCATACTTCGCGTACAGCGTTTCTGACTGCCACGGAGGTTGATCGTTGACCTGGCTGTTGCGCGTGATTTTGTCTGGCGCATTGCCCAAGCGATTGCTTTTGATCAAGGGGCGTGTAAAGAAGCCGGTGTTAATGATCCAGACGTTATCAGCGTGTAGGTGCGACGCCTCAGTCAGGGCCTCTACGCGTTCCACAAAGGGAATCATGGTGGCACTCGACATGAGTTCCGCCACACGCAAAAAGTCATCGTTAACTGGATCTGCTTCCCAGTTTTGGTGCCAAGCCGGTGTGCCCGGTCCCTGCGGGGAAAGGTTACCTGCAGCATCTGCTTCAGGATAGTCCACACCATCCAAATCCCATGAGTGAATCTCGAACTCGCCCGCCAGATAGAGATCACGAATGGTCGTCTGATCCTTCACATTCATGATCGCTTTGATACCAATCGCAGGCAAATAGTCGGTGGTCATTAGCTCCACGATGGGCGTGTAGAGATCGTGCTGTCCCACATCGATAACAAGTTCAACAGGTGACCCATCGGGCGCTTCGCGGAAGCCGTCGCCATCGGTATCAGCATAACCGGCTTCGTCGAGCAGCGCATTGGCCCCATCAGGATCATACTGCGCCCAGAGTTGCGCATCGTCTTCTGTGTAGTAAGGGCTAGAAGGAGAGAAGACCACACCTGCCGGTTCAAGCAGGCCGCTGTAGTAGAGTTCGCCGATCTCCTGCCGATTGATCGCCATCGAGTAGGCACGACGGAAGTTCACATCGCGGAAGAGCGCACGTTTAGCCGGATCGGGATGATCGAGGTTGAAATATTGGGCCATGCCCACAAAATCGGCAAAGGTGAGACTGATATCGCGGCCATCCTGGATCGCTTCGGTAAAGAGCTGCAGATGTTGCGCCCCCACCCACATAGCATCCATATCAAAATCGCCCGTCACGTTGCCCAGTGCCACGGATTGACGGTCTTCCACCATCTCCACTTCGGCGCGGTCAAAGTAAGGCAGTTGATTGCCCGCGGGATCGACCTTCCAGTAGTAGGGGTTGCGTACCAGTCGATAAGCATCGCCCTCGACCCACTCATCGAGCATCCAGGCTTGCAGCGTGACACGGCCGCGTCCCGTCTCTAGCTCGGCATTGGCGTTCAAATCTTCGTAGGTTGCATCCTCATTGTAGTTGGGATGGAACTGGGACATGTAGTGTTTGGGCCACGCAATCTCTAGCACGGTGGCATTGGCTTCGGCAAAGAAGAAGTAGGGGCGGGGATAGGTGTACTTGATGGTAAAGTCATCAATCACTTCCAGCCCCGGTACTTCACCATCGACCCGCAAGATGCTCGGCATGGCCTCGGTGACATTTTCGTCGAGCAGGATATCGTTCCAGTAGAACTCAATATCGGCAGAGGTAAACGGCTCACCATCAGACCATTTAATGCCCTCGCGTAAGTAAACAGTCACCTCTGTACCTTCTTCATTATATTCCCAGCTTTCGGCCAAATTGGGCATGGGTGGCCCGGCATTAGTCAGCGGCACTTGCCACATGGTAAGCGGTTCGCGGGTGAAATTTTCCGTGAGATAGGCACCCAACCAGGCCGTGCCACGGCGCAGCGTACCACCGTAGGTACCAATTTCGTTGAGTGGTTCGAGTACCAATGGGTTCACAGGCAATCGTTCTTCCAACGGAGGCAGTTCGCCACCGGCCACCGCAGCCCACAGCGCAGGCGACTCGTTAGAGTTACCTTCACCTACTGCAGCAGCCTCTGTTTCGCTTGCGGATTCGCTTGCTGCTTCTTCGCTTTCATTTCCTGCGGGAGCCGCGGCGGGCGCAACAGTCGGCGCGCCAGGTGCGCCAGAGCCACAGGCCGCGGTCAGCACCAGGGTCGCAATGAATAGAACAAAGATCCACATTCGTTGTTTCTGCATCGTTCCTCCTTAAACTATCGTGTTGAACTTCCGTTTGGGAATAGACATTTATCTGCCTCTTTTGCGGGTTACCTATACAATTGCAGCTTGATCGCCAGCCATATAACAGGGCAGTCGGGGCGGCCCACTCGCCACGTCTGTATGGTATAATGTCCCAATCATGGCTGATCTTCCGAAGCAAAAGGTAAATAAGAATCAATGACGCTTGAACAAATTATCCTGTTGATCATCATATGCACATCGACGCTGCTTTATATTACCCGTTGGGTTTCGTCCGAGGTTACATCGATCCTCACCATTGCGGCCTTGGGCCTAACCGGTGTTCTCGCGCCGGAACGTGCCTTGATGGGCTTTTCCAGCACAGCCACGCTTACCGTTGCCGCCATGTTTGTTTTGAGCAGCGGCTTGCTCCGTACCGGCGCATTAGAGGCCGTAACCATCTACTTGGCCCATTTGTCGCAGGGTAACGTCTATCGTCTCTTGCTTTTGTTGGGAATTACCGTACCACTGGCCAGTGCTTTTATTAACAATACGCCGGTGGTTGTCATGTTAATCCCAGTCATCTTGTCGTTGAGCAAACGCTTCCGAATTCGTGCTTCCAAATTATTGATTCCGGTCAGCTACTTCTCCATTTTGGGTGGAACCGTTACTTTGCTTGGTACGAGTACCAACATTTTGCTCGACGATCTCTATCGCAACGCTGGCGGCCCAGGCTTTGGCCTCTTTGACTTCGCACCCCTGGGAATGATTTATGCGGTCGTGGGGGGGATCTTTATTCTGCTCTTCAGCCAGCGTCTACTTCCCGACCGGCTTTCCCTGGGTGATTTAATGGCCACGCGTGACGCAGTGACGTATGTTACCGAGGTGGTTCTCCCTCCCCATAGTCCACTCGTCGGAGATTCAAGTACAAAAGCGTTTGCGAAAATTGCATCGCTGTCGCGCAGCACTGCTCCATCCACCTATCACCGCAGTCGGCGTCTACAACCCCCGCATCCCAAGCGCAATGAGACGAATCCGGCAGAAGAAACGGTTGAACTCTTGTGTGTTATTCGCCAGCAGCATGTCTATCGTGCGGAAGAAACACACAGATTGACACTAGAAGCGCACGATACGCTCATGATCTCGGGTACACCCAAAGAGATCGCCCGCTTTGTCGAGTCTACCCAATGTCAGCTGGCCACGATTTGGGAAGATGGGGAAGAGGTGCAGCCAAGCAACATTAAGCAAACCGTGGTCGAAGCTGTGGTACTTCCCAATTCTCCGATCAATGGACGGTTGGTTCGCGGGTTGGAACTCAATCGTCTCTACGGCATCAAAATCATGGGGGTGCAACATCGCGATCGTCATCAAAGTGTAGCGCTGCGTACGACGCGTCTGGAAGGGGGTGATGTCCTGCTGTTGCAAGGTACTACAGATGCACTACATCTGGCTAGCGAAATGAGCAAATTGCTCATTGTGGAAGGTGTAGAACGCTCCATTTTGCGGGTAGGCAAATATCGCATCGCCTTGTCAATCATGCTGGCAGTTGTGGCGCTGGCTACATTCACCGCAATCCCCATCGTCATTCTTGCCTTTGCCGGTGCGGGATGCATGATAGTGGCACGCTGCTTACGGACAGATGAAGCGCTTCGTGCCTTGAATGCACCAACGTTGCTGCTTTTGGCCGCCACGATTCCGCTGGGCGCAGCCCTGGAATCTAGCGGTCTAGCCAAGGCAGCGGTCGATACACTCTTGTATTGGGCCGGCGATTTGGATCCGCTCCTCTTTCTTTCGCTCTTTTATCTACTCACCCATCTGCTGACCCAAATTATCTCGAACAATGCTGCGGTCGTTCTCTTTACGCCCATCGGGTTAAATTTGGCGGCTACCCTGGCCATCAACCCCACGCCTGTATTGATGGCCATTGCTTTTGGGGCCAGCGCTAGCTTTCTAACGCCCATGGGCTATCAGACCAATGCCATTGTTATGGGACCAGGGGGCTATACCTTTGGTGACTACCTGCGTATTGGCATCCCCCTTTCTCTGCTCATGTGGCTGACAGCCAGCTTTTGTATTCCACTCATTTGGCCTCTGTAGTGGCAAAATCTGAACTGTGGGAGCAGACATATGAACATTCAGATAATCCTTCGTAGGGACAAGGCATGCCTTGCCCCTACCAAAGATCGTCCCAACACGAATCTTTTTCTGAATCTCTATAGATCCCTTCTATTCATGGTTAGCATTTTGAACTTTTGTGGATAGCGCCTTCACCGTTACATTGCCAAAGGTGGCAGCTGTATGGTGGGCACCGAGTAAAATCGCCCCTTCTTTGTATCCAGTATGTTCGATGACCGTTGTCAAATCCCATTCATTGGGTTCTGCCTCGTCTTGCGGCCAAACTTTCAAACTGTACTGGCTGGCGTCTTCTGGGAGCGTTTCCACGCGCACTTTGAACAGATACGGCACATGCAGCGTCAGCTTCTGTGCCTTCTCGACCGGACGCTGGAAATCGGGATCAAAGAAGTTCAGGATCGGCCCGGCATCGTGAAAGACACAGTACCAACCGATGGCACCATACGGACTGGGGCCAAACTTGGGCTGTCCACTCGCCCACTGATCACGTCCCCAGTTGGCGTGTCCTTTCCAACGCATTACAATGCCCACACCGGCATGAACGCTGGGATACTCATAGCAGACAGCACTGATGCCGTGGATGGTAATGGGAACGGTCACCTCATAGTCGCGCCAACTCATATCGCCGATTGCAATCAAGCGATCATAGCCAATCTCCCCGGGGCTGATGCCACCATCCACGAGCGACCATTGCCCGTCAACCACGTGTGCCACATCTTGGATCTCCTGCACCTGGCTCCAGTCAATGGTAAGCGGCAGCGGACATGGCTCGGTGGCATAGTCAAGTTCAACCGACTCAACATTTTGCGTGCCATCTTTGCGTTCAGCGATAATCTCGACTTGATTGCTGCCAAGCTGAAGATCGCGAATATCGAGGTCAATATTGAAATCGCCACGTGCGGCCAAACGACGCTCATCGCGACCGATGGAGAGCGGCAGCTGTTCGCCACTATTGAGTCGATAGGTTAGCGCGCTGAACTGTTCTGGTTCCGTCACCCGCCCCAATACATTGACCCAGCGCTGGGGCTGTCCGCAGTGACCAAAGCGTTGTTGGCGCCCATACCAGACATCAATTGCTGGTGCATTGCTGTTATTACTCAAGGGTCACCCTGGCGTCAGTTGCTGCGGCTCGCAAAATTTTCAAACTTGTTCGTCCTTCCTCTGGCGACAAAACATGCTCCAAGATCACCCAACTGTCGTCGGGGATGTGCGGCGCGGCCAGACGTAACATCTCAGCCCAATCGGTTGCCCCTTTGCCCAGTGGTGCCAACCCCGCGTGGATATGGAAGCCCTCGTCCAGGGCCACTTCCTTGATATGAACCAAGCCATAGTGGCCAGCCAATCCCGTGCAAGTCTCATGAATCAATATAGATGGATCAACCATATCGCGAAAATCGTACAAGCTGGTCACATCAAGATTCATCTTCAGTGCGTCTGAGCCAACCTGTTCGTGCAACGCCAGAAATCGCTCGACCGAACAGATGGCTCCCTTCAGATAGGCTTCGATCGTGAGTTGGGCTCCATGTGCTTCGGCCAATTTGACCAGTGGGCGCAGCGCCGCGGCCATCTCATCCAGTGCTTGATCGCCAAAGTTACGGGGATCTGTCCCGCCAAAGGTAGAGGTATGATAGTTGCCGGGGCTGATGACAATGTAGGGACAGCCGGTCTCAGGAGCGAGGGGAATTGCCTGTTCTAATCGCGCATGCTGTGCGGGATCGAGGTTGAGTGGGTTGTACCCCAAGGCCCCGATCTGGCAAACACGCAGTCCGCGCTCTTGTAGCGGTGCCAGTGTCTTTTCTACCCCTTCGTTGACCAATCCTTCGGCAGCGATGGGTACCCCCTTGATACCCGCTTCGACAGCCAAATCGAGGGTATCGGTTCCTGCTTCCAATCCGAGTTGCATAGATATTTTCCTTTACCGATAAGCAGCAATACCATCTTCAAATGCTTCTGGGTCGTTATGCTCAACGCCATACAGCGCCTCTTGTAGAGCAAAGGTACTCTGATAAAATTCCATTCGTTCCCGAGCATCCTCAATTTCTGGATAGAAGCGGATACAGTGTTGGAAAAAGTCTTCGTCAAAGCTGGATAAACCGCCGAAGTCAATGGCTGGGTCTCCCAATGCGGCTGCGCCAAAATCGATGATGCCTGTGATGTTATGGGTTTCTAGATTGGCAACTACATTCCCACCACCAAAATCTCCATGACGTAGAACAGGATCAAAATGATATAAAGTTGGGTTGTGTAAATAGTGTTCAAAGCGTTGTCTGACTTCATCCTGCGCATCTACACGCATGTGATGAAACAGCTTACCCTGAAAACGCTGATAGAGATCCGCCCAATCTGCTTGCTGATCCTCAACGGGCAATGGCATCGGAATCACATCTTCAACCGCAATTGTGTGCAGTTCTTTTAGAAAGGTGGCCAATTGTTCTGCCATTGGAATCAGCGATTTTTTAGGGGAGATTGTCTGAAAATTTTCATACCAAAGGGGCGTTCCCGAAATCATACGGTAGCCAACAAATATCTCCTCAACATGCTTTGACTCTAGGTTCTGGTAAATGGGATTGGGAATATCTAACGTAATATGCTTCTGGATAGCACCTAAAATAGCGACCTCACGCTGAAGTGTTGCCGCGGATTCTGCAAACCGGGCAAAGCGGAAAATCCACTCATCATTGATCACCAATACATAATTATATTGGCCATCCTCATTCAAATATGCTGAGTGAACTGTAATCGTTGGGCAAAATTTTTGAATTTGAGCTATGTGGCGATCTATGTGGGACATATTAATTCAATGTATGAATGGAAAGTTCAGCCCAAGTTATTGGCGAATCCGCAAGGTCAACCGATCTTCTTCCAGGATAGAGTCTGACTGGGCCAGAATCGCCTCCAAATCCTCACGCACATCAAAATAGCGTCCGGTCAATGCATCTGCCTTTCCACTCACCAACGCACGAATCATGTCAGCGACAGCTTCTGGTGGTGCATCCCGTCCCTCGGCAAAAAAGCGATCAAAGCCAGGCCGCCATTGTTGGCCACCCGGATCCTCCATGATAAAACGGGTCATGTCGGTGAGAATTGCCGGTGGTGCCACGGCAAAGACCTTGATCCCGTGTTCCTTGCCCTCGGCAGCCAGCCCTTCGGTGAAGCGCATTAACCCCGTTTTGGAGCTGGCGTAGCTGGTGCAGTGAGCATGGGGGTCGCTGACGCCGCCGGTGCTGACGATGTTGATCACGTAGCCCTGCCCTTGTGCGACCATTGCGCCAACGAGATAGCGACAAACAAGGAAGGTGCCGCAGAGATTCACACGCACGTCACGCAACCAGCGTTCGGGATCAACCTCCCAAACAGGCCCGATGACGGAAAAGGTACCGGCGCAGTTGACCAGAATATCAACCGGACCGAATTGCTCCTGCACCTGCTGTGCCATCGCTTCGACTTGGGTTGGTTCTGTGATGTCCGTCGCAATCGGCAGCACAGTTCCGTCATTCGTGTTCAACTCACTGGCGGTCTGTTGAAGTTGCTCGGCCAATAAATCAACCAGCACAACGTTTGCACCGTGCGCAACAAACATCTTTGCAATGGCACGACCGATGCCACGCGCTCCCCCCGTAACAACAACTGTTTGCTGCTCTAAGTTCATACGACAATCTGCACTTTCTGCCCGCTTTTTGCAGATTCAGCAACGGCCAATGCCAACGCAACCGCGGCGATGCCATCATCAATTTCTGCTGAAGGTTGCTTGTTGTGACGCACACAGTCGAGAAAATGAGTAAACGCATCTGTATAGCGAGTATTGCCCAGTGCCTCTGGCGATTGCACAATATTCTGTGTTGCGTCTCCATCCCGCGTCGCCCAGCTCAACCGTTCCCAAATATGCTCGCGACCAGAGAGACGCGCTTGTCCGTTGGCGGTCACAATGTCAATCCGGGGGGATTCCTTCTGCGCTGGGATGCCGATGCCGCCCAGCGTCAGCGCTGCAATGCCGCCATTGGTAAAGCGGATGGTGACGGCAGCGCCATTTTCCGAGGGCGCGGCCATTGGGTTAATCGCTTCGGCCATGACCGAGACGGGCTTGCCCATCAGATAGCAGACAGCGTCAAAAAGATGACCAGAATTTTCATTGAAGAAGCCGTTGCCATTTTGCGGATCCCACAGCCAGGAATCGGCGGGCGGTACCCAACTGAAGAGATAGTCGCCATTGAGCAGCCATCCCTGACCCAATTCACCATCCATCAACTGACGCAGCTTGACAATGGCGGGATGAAAGCGAAAGCTAAAGGCAACCATCACCTTGGCGTTGTACGTTTCGCAAATTTGCGCTAGGCGTCGGGCGTGTTCTAAGTTGGTGGCCCAGGGTTTTTCCACCAACATGGCGACGCCCTTCTCGCCAGCGGCGCGCAACAGCGGCTCACGACTGGCAGGTGAAATACAGATCGTAACAGCGTCTAACCCCTCTTGCTCGATCATTTCCACGCCATCTCGATAGGCTTTTGCACCATAGTGTGCGGCATAGCCCTCCAACCCGCCGGGCAGATTGCTGCTGCGGTCGGCAACGGCCACTAACTCGGCATCTATCATATTGGCCAGTGTGCGCACATGTTGCTGACCAAAGCCCAATCCGACAACGCCAATGCGAACTCTGTTCATCTACGCCCCCACCGATTGACTTGCATTGCTTCACCGAAAAAATCGTGTAATTTTTGGACTGCCAGTGGATTTCTGGTTCGACAAATCCTGCGGCAGTCAAAAGCCCAAGCTCATTCTCCAACGTCGTCGGAATATCCAGATGATAATTTCCATTCGCAACAGCGATGCCAGCAGCCAAAGCCATGTCATAGCGCTCCCGTCGCTCCCGTGCTTCCTCACGACTTACATAGCGATCACCGATAATGAGTCGGCCTTCATCTTGCAAAGTGGCTGCGAGTTTGGGGTAGAGCTTCGCCTTCTCTGCGTCAGTAAAATGATGTAGCGTTGCATTAGCCATCACATAGTCGTATGCCCGCTCAGGATAGTGCATTGTGAGGTAGTTTTGGACTGAAATCGTGATCGATGTTGCTCGGTCTGGAAAGCGGGCGACCAACTGCTTAAGTAGTTTCTCAGATAGATCAATGCAGTGAACTTGAGCCTTTTCCAGCTTTTGAAACACGGCAACCAAATCTAGGCCAGTTCCTGCGCCAAGATTCAGAATTTGGACGGCATCATCACTTGCCAGCATCGGTGCTGCTGTAAATCGATAAAATTCTTCTCCCCGGTCAATGTGCGACATGTGTACTTCGTTGTAGTCATCAGCAACCGAATCAAAAAATTCACCCATCTGGCGCAGGTTGTTACTCACCATCTCAGTTTGCTCCCCTTGTACCAACAAGACCACTCTTTGCGGTGCTAGGCTGATTCGGTTGCGAGTCTTCCGCTCAATAATCGAGCGTTGTCGTCATCTCATACTTCTGCCCTGTCTGTGAGGACGTTATCGTACCGACCATCATCTCGGTGATATGCAGTCCCCAATCCACATTGGGCAACGGTTCCCGATCTTGCAAAATGCAATCAACCAGATGCTGGGTGGATTGATGATAGTAGTTGAAGGCACCAGGGGTAGGCTGGGGCCATTTGGCTTTGCTACGGTTACCGCGTAGGGGGATGTGATACCAGCCGTCATCGTCCACTGCTGGCAGCAGATCTTTGCGGGTGGAGATAATGGAAGCCGAATATCCCGCGCCAAAAATCAAATTGCCCTCAGTGCCAAAGACTTGCAAACTGCCGCTCCCAGTACCGGGTAACACGGGGTGAAAGATGCGCCCGATATGACAGGCGCCCACAACACCATTGGCCAGTTCATAGAGCGAGTAAGCGTTGTCCACCGCTTCCATCTCCACCTTTTGCGTGCGCGGCAGATCGACCACCACATTCCAATAATTGGCGTTGTCGGGGTCGGTGGCTTGTGCAAGAAATTCATCGTACTTCTCTTCTGGCACGATGTGATGTTCGGTTACTTTGAGTTGTGCTTGTGCCATGACGCTCTTGCATGGCCCCAACACCGACACAATGTTGGCAGGCGCATAAGGCAAATCAAAGAGGAAACCGCCGCTATCCCTCGCGTAAAAGGCCGCTTGTCCGTAGGGATTGCTACCGAGCGCCGGGCCATAGCTGGTCGGGCCGGTGGCTCCCAGCGTGTACCAGAGAATATCACCGAGTACACCCTGTCGCACCAGATCGCGCAGGTGGGCAATATCGGGATCGAGTGGCGAATTGGAGCTAGGTTCGATGATCGCCTTGAGGCCAGCTTTGCGTACGGCATCGGCAATGGTGCGTGCATCATCCATGTTGGTGGCCATGGGTTTCTGGAGAATGAAGTGCTTGCCCGCCTCAATAGCTTTGAGTGTAAAGGGAACATGTGTCCCCGGTGCAGTCAGGATCAAAACGGCGTCGATATCTGCCTGTTCGATCATCTCATAATAATCTTGGTATGTCTCTTTCGCTCCAAAGAGGCGCTGACACGCTTCTGTTCGTGCCGGTACCAGATCGCAAACCGCGGTCAATTCGGCGTCTGGCATCTTGACGAGATAGGGTAGATAGTAGGCCGTCGCCACAACACCACAGCCGACGACTCCTACCTTCACTTTTCGTTGGTCGTTTGCAGCCATACAAGTCCTTTATCTGTATATCTAAGTAATAGTCGAGTTACTCATCAAACGTTGTGATGAAATTCGCTCTGCAAGGAGTAACGGTCACTGCGATAGTGGGAACGCAATAGTTCAATCGGTCTATCTTCCTGGTCATAGGAGATACGATCAACATACAACAATGGCAGCTCGATCGCAATCGCAAGCTGATTTGCCAGCGATGCGCTTGCGGCAACAGCCTGCACGCGCTGTTGCACGCGCACCAAACGAATGTCATACTCTTTTTCTAATACATCGTAAAGTGAATGTTTGGCAAAGTCACTGTTGAGAATCCCCTGGCAATAGCGATAAACGAGAATGGAGACCTGTACAGCGATTGGCTCCTGGTTAACAAGCCGCAAGCGCTCAATGACAGCCAGTGGCTCGTTCAATTGAACTTGTAGATCTTTGGTTGTTTGGTAGGAAGCTGGCACCAATTTGGCGGCCAGTACCTTTGTCTCCGTCTGCAAAGAGTATTGAGCGCCATCACGAACGATACTCTCCTCAAACCGTATCCCCTGATTCAGGTTCTGCTCAATTTTCGTCGGTGCCACAAAGGTGCCCCGCCCCCGCTGACGATAGATCAATCCTGTATTCACAAGACGATCCAATGCTAGACGAATGGTTGTTCGGCTCACTTGATATTGTTCCATCAATTCTGGTTCGGAGGGAAGTAAATCACCAGCCTGCCACTGGCCTTGCATGATTCTATCGCGCAGGATAATGAAAATCTGTTGGTATAGGGGTTCTGAACTATTGTGAACAAGCATATTGATAGAAATGTATGAAACGTTATAACA
>CAJHUC010002379.1:0-33547 GCA_905146915.1 Ostreobium quekettii | reverse complement strand
GACTACAGCGACTGAAATCCGTTCCAAATTCGACCTACCCATTTTGCAGAAAATAAGACAATTAATCAGGAGATGGCCACCCCAGTACCTGAAAGCTATTAGCTCCTATTCACCATCACGCCCATTCACCTACCCCCATTTTTCGGTTCGTTGAATTGGCAAGCACTGCCCCCCCTGGCTGGACGCACCTGCACAGCTTCGCTCCCCGTGAACGAGGCGCCGACTTCCTCCGGCTGCACGCCACCCACCCCTGTTGTCTCAAAGGAGGGACGCGTTGCGCCCCGGCCGCTCATGGCCACGTAGAGGGCGCCGATGAAAGAGATCCCAAGCAGGGCAGACGTGCATGTGCTGCCCCACCGGCCGACGAGGCCCAGCCAGTTCCTGGACGCCTTGGAGAGGCGGCCACTGAGGGGGGAGAAAGAAGGACATGTGAGAATGAAGGGCGGTCAATGGAGTCGATCGACGACACCGGTTCGAAAGTTGGTCGCAGCGCGGTTGTGGCGGATGTGGTGTGTCGGTGCTGGGGCGAGCAATGCGACGCAGGCGGGGAAAGTGCACATTCCGGGGGCAACGGAGGTGGCACTGGAAAGACGTTAATGCACGCAGGCCGTCAGCAACGCTGAGCCGTTCTCAAACATCTATCTGCCGGATTGTGTGCAAGAGTGCACGATGCTTGTGTACGGCAATCGCCTCGTCTTAGAATTCTACGGCTGCGCGCCTCAAACTCCTTGAATCCAATGGACTGTGCCGAAAATCTGACAGCAAGGGCATCCAGAGGAATGTCAAACTATTCGTGGGCGTACCTGGTGGGCAGTGTGTCGGCGAGCATCGCTATCCTGCGTAACCACCTGCTGGGGTCCTTCCATCCTCCCTTTGGTCTCCTCTTATTCTTGGCCCTCTTTCGCGCGGTCTGGCGATGGAAAGGGTTGCCCAGGCCCAGCATTGGAACCAGTCAAATTGCTTTTTCTGGAGTGAGGCAGAAATGGTCCTGTGTAATGTATTCCCAAATGTGCGAGTCAAAAAATCAAATCCATTCTGCACAGAATGAAGTTGCCCCAAATGACAATCAGTCAGTTAGCGCCTGACGTCCACGGATTTCAAAGCATCCAGAAAATGGTCCTTTGGTTACAAAATAGGCAGTGGAGAAAGGCACAAAATTGGGCACATGGGACAGACAGGCACAAAATACTCTTGTTCACTCCCCAAATCCTTCTAAGAAGTTATGATTCCATATTGAAACAAAGAAGTACTGTGTTCACAATGGGCATTTTCGCTATTTATAACTCTACATTGTGTCTGAGAATCCAGTTTGGCCCTCCCAATGGAAAACCGAAGACTTGTGTTGTCTACATAGACTGCAGTTGTCCCAGGGTTCGGTTGCTGGAAGCTTCTAAGACACTATCAACGCCTTATCAACACACAAGCGGCATTCACTTCCCAGCGGCGAATACTTGATGAGGTACTGGATCGGTGCATTGTTAATGCAAAAGCACAGCAGTTGATCCAAAGGCAGTTTGGCCAAAATAACGGGGCCACGTTCGCCCTGGCAGCAAGCACGATCGCAATACACAACAAAGGTGCCTGCCGCCTTTGCACATAACTCGTTCTTGCCGCGAGCGTGGGCCCAACAGTTCCGGGAGGGTGGCCACTCGCGGAGGGCATGGGCTTGCTCCCAGCTGACTAATACCGGTATGCAGCTTCTACGGTCGCTGAAGGCGAAAATAGAACTTGCCGCGCCTGTGGGGCACCAGGCACCTCACAGTCCGTTGGCTTTGCACGCAGGCAGGCGTCCACTCCCACGGCACCGATCGGGACGCCCAGGTGCTGCGGTTGTCAACCAACAGCATGTCTGCCCTCGAGGTGAATGGCCTCAACAGGGGAACTTTACTCAGCACGGGATGCGCGGCGTGCGAAGACAATTAACACGTTCGGCACCGGCCTGGCCAGAAAAATGCTTTGGCCGCTGCAGCTGAGACTGCCGCGGCCGGGATGGGCGACCGCGCAACGCAGATCTCTGCCAGATGGTTCCTTTTGCTGCCCTCCGGGAAACTCAAGAGAGTTCAAACTTCTCGAAAGGGCCCGTCTTGAGCGGCTTCGAGGACCTCTGCAACGCGAAAGCGCGGAAGTGCCCGCCTTCCGGCGTTTGCAGATCAGGCGCGTGACAGAAATGTTGCTAACGTCAAGCGCAGCGGGATCAGCGCCGTCAACCATGGCTCCATCGCTTTGTCGCGCCAATTGCAGGGCGAGTGGGCGCGCGGCTGGACGCGTCCCGCTCGCGCCGGCTGGACGCTCACGGTGCCAATATCCATCCGAACATCAATCACGCGTCCTGCCCTGGCCGCGTGGTTGGGGTCCGCGCCCCCACCGCTGCTTGCACCCCGCGGACCCGCGGGATGCCAGGTCGTTCACAAGCGCCCTGAGAGGCCTCAACTGCCCACTGCGGCGTCCTAGGAGGTCATGAATGGACTCGACACAAGGCTGCACACCTCCTGCTCCCGCAGTTTGCTCGGCGCGCTTCTCCGCCGCGCTGGCCAGGGGCTGGCCGGGTTGCTCCGCGGAAGACCGTTTCGATCACTACCGCGGCCACCCTATGTAGGGGGTGACGGGTGCGGAAGGCGGGGGGTATCAAACTGTTCCGCGCACGTCTGACAGGGGTGCTTGGGACGCGGCCCGTGGTGCCGGTGATGTAACGAGCATGGGGCGGATGGCAGCCAAGCAAGCGGTGGGGAGATCTGGGATCAAGGCGGGCTGAAAGACGCGGCCAGATGCGGGAAGACAGGCAGGAATGCGAAGTGATATGTCTGTACAACATTACAACATGTTGTACGAATCTGTGGATATTCAGTCACCAACGTGGATTCCAAGACCCACACTGGCCGAGGTGCGTGTAGCACCATGGACAGGCTTGGTTTTTACGTTTGCTTTTTTACTTTTACGTTTTTACGAGTAAAAACGTAAATTTGCAAAAGGGCCTATTTTTACGGCTGTTTTTACATGTTTACGGTTCCCTGGGACACCCAGGTTACACAATAAAAGTTGCATACTATGATCAGTCCTCCACCATCTCGACACCCGCAACACAATGCCTACCTCGCCCTTGGCAAAGGCGATAATGGCCTTTGACGAAAACTCGTTTTCTGCCCATTCCAGAGCATCTGGTGCCACTCTCCGGATTCCGTAAGTCTGTATGTACTGTCCTTATGTATACCAGGCAATTTTTACGTTGTGTTTACGCATTCTTACACGTAAAAACGTAAAAACTATTTTTACGCCTAAAAACGTTGATACAATCAGTTTCTACTGCGCGAAAAAAAGCCTGACCGTGGAGATGGTGTGAACCCCTCCCCTGTCTAAGTTGTTTCAGCCTTAAGTAGGTCTCCTGTAACGGAAGTTCCCCGTAAGAGGCCTGTCTCAGATTCTTTCTCATCATGCCTGCATTTGTGAAATAGACCATCTTGGCAATGATCTGAAAAGCGCGACTTTGGGGTGGACGCCGACGAAGTCTGGACCGGCTCTCCTATTCTAAATGGCCTTTCTGGCCCTCGTTGGGCTCTATCCGACTACACCTTTGGGTATTCCTTCGGGTCGGCAGAGTACGAGGCTTTCATGACAACCACCCCTGACCAGGGGTGGTCGTTCACAGTCTGACGCCCATGCGAATAGCGTAGACTCTTACACTAGGACAAAAGGGGCCAAACAACACGTTTTCGAACACACATAAAACACATTTCATCAAAATTCTGCAAGCTAAGAACACAAAAATAACAGTAACCCGTAAACTTTGTACATGTTTGAGATCGTGTTATTTGGCCCTTTTTTCCCTTTTAAGGAACGCCCTTGGTCCCCATTTCTTATGTTGTTTCGCTGCCGCCGGTGAAAGAGCACCTGTCCTGCGCTCGAGAGTGATGTTCGGTTCAAGTGTGAGATAAAGAGGGAATTCTGGACGACATGTTCTTTTATTGCACTGGTTCAAATACTGGCGAAGCGCTGGGACACAATGATGCGGGTGGCCATGTTGGAATATAACCTTTTTGCCATCTGTGAGCATATTGGTGGTTCAAGGGGACCGGCCGGGCAGAAACAACTAGGTGGCGGAAAAAAAAAACGTCGGCGTGGCGTGAAATGGACCGGAGGAAGCTGGGGATTGAGGGAAAGCAGAATGAAATGCATTCTTCGTGCAAAAAAATGTCCTGCGGCGGACCCCGATGATGCTGACATCACCTGCTTGGTCCTGGCAGCCATCCGCTGCTGCTGGCGCAGTTGTTGCTCATTGAGTTGGTTACATTTTGCAGGTTTCAAGACTGTTGCTCATGCTCCCTATTCCTGGGTTTTATCATATCGTCGACCAGGCTTGCTATTTACGCGTAAAACCTGATAGCATTGACGGGTTTTTACATGTAAAAATAGTTATCTCATGTTTCTGCTGTCTGCGTAACACAACGTACACAGCCAACCACGTAAAGCCAGTAAACAAAGACTTGGGACTCTGGGGAGTGGCAGCCAGACACGCTAGAGTGGGCAGGAAGCGAACTTTTGTCCGACGACGTCGTTGTACCTGCCGAGGGCGAGGTGGACTCTACGTTACGTATGCTCGAGGGTTCGGAAGACTGACCATTGTGCGCGACTTTCATCGTGTAGCCTGGTGTCCATAAAAGTAAGCAAAGCCGTAAAAGACAACTCCTTTTGCAAATTTACGTTTTTGCTCGTAAGACTGCAAACACAAAAGGATGAAAACGTAAGCGCAAACGTAAGCCTTAGTAACAAGCCTGCCGCCATCAACGTCACGTGTATGTTCCACAGGAAAAGACCGAATATCGCGTCCACCGTCTCAAGAAATCTGTGTTGTTTAGTCCTTTCTTCGCTAGTGCACTCTCTCGTTCCACAGGAGCAGTCGATTGACAAAAAAACGGTGCTCCCGTTGATCGGATTCCCGAAGATGCTCGTCCATGCTGCGATCATGGCCAGGAAAAATTCAGCAATGCTGAATGGCGTGGGCGCTTCCCGAGTTGCATATGACAGCTCTGCCTCTATGGCGTGACCGGCTGTCTGTAGCGCTGCAAGGGGGTTCTCCCGGGGGACCCTCATCAGAGAATTTCACTGTTGTGGATTGTGCTCCGCATTTCGTTTTTCAGAGCGCTATTTATATTCTTTTAGGCTGCTCCGCACAGAAAGGTCAATATTTTCGTTATTGTTTATGTCATTTTCTTTGCAGAAAAGGCCAAGCGTCGCTTTATTGTGCGGAAGGATTTAGCATTTTACAGTATAATGTAGGCGGTTGGCTTGGATTGCGTGGTCGCAGGGGTCCGCCTGGATTGGCAAGGGCGTTGGTCTTACGTAAGGGCGCACGCCCAGGCATGCGAGGGGAGCACTTTTGCTGGATATGTACCCCAAGTCGATGGGACGCATCGCCCTGTTGACAAAGTTGGCATATGCCTGTCGAGGTCCGATCTCCGCAAAAGACAGCTCGCCTAACTGCCAATTGCCGACGTTAGTCAGAGCCCCTTCAGCATGGGCTCCAGCCCACGGTCCCAATGCCGGCCCTCACCACAACACGTTGCGTTCATCGGCAAGGGTTGCCACCCCTGGACTGCGAACACGGTCATACAGCCCAATGCATTGGACCTCCCGGTAATGCAGTCCCCAGTACGCCGCGGAAGGCGCATTGAGGTACTATGTCCAGCAGCCGTCGACTCAGTAAACCGATAGTCCCGCATATTGTACGAGGGCCCTGAGGAGCTGCGTCCCTCATCGATAATGTCCTCTTGACAATCAGCCCATTGGTGATTGACGGGAAGCTGTGAATGGGTCCACTTGCCAGGGATTATTGCTGTGGTGATCCCTTCATAGGTAGAAAGACCCCTTCGTAGGTAAAAAGCACCATAATCTGGATATCGAGCACTATAGTGCACCATGTACTGGATATACATATTGACGATATGGTAATTTCCTGGATATGGGCGTCCATCACTAGGAAAAAAGGGCCAAATAATAAGTGCTCAAACGTGTACAACGTTTACGGGTTTGGGTTATTTCCGTGTGTTTAAACGTGCAGAACACTGACGAAATGCATATTTATGTGTTCGCAAAAATTGTTATTTGGTATTTTTTCCTAGTGCATATGCAGCGACATGAATGCCATAACTTGGATATGGACGCTATGTGTTGGATATGGCGAGTACATGGGCAAGGATGCAGCGCCACATCCTTGCCCTGGATATGGCCGGCCATATCCCAGGGTAGGCAATTTTTTCCATAAATTTTGTAACCTTGATGCGTTGCCCATGCAAGGAGATGCTTGGAACCTCCACAGCCATGCCTGCCAAAAGCGCATTTGCCCACTCAGAATCATTCTGACGTGTTGGCCACAGCCACGGAGTTGTTTGTACTGTTATCTGTACTGGAACATGCCACGAATATGGAAACAGCATACTGACTGCAACAAAGCTTTATCTGCACGCCACCAGAAAAGGTGCGCAGCTCCCATTCTGTCAGAAAGACTTGACGCGCCATGTACGCAAGGGCAGATTGTGCCTGTTCATAGCGCGCCTTGGGCAAAACTAGGATGAGCTCCCGTTATTTTTGAACTTTGCAGTACGTGGTCTGGAGAGTTTGCCTGTAAATCTGTTGTGTGGGCAGCCCAGCAGCTTGTTGAGCTGCTCAAATTTGACTGAAAATCATATAAAACACAACCCAATGCATGAGGCTTTAAACCGGCTAAATAGGCTAGCTCTCGAGCTGTGTTTTGGGGATATGCGTCATCAGCAAAATCACGAAGATGGAAGCATTACGTATTTCAACTCCCAACGCCCCTAATCCGAAGAAACATTGCACAGTTACTGCAACAATGTACCCTTGCCTGTTTGGGACCTCTATAGTCGCTATGCCTATAGATTGTTAACAATACTGGGCGTGTTATATACTGCGCAGAACACGTAGATTATAGTGCATAACGTTGCTCACAGATCCGTCTTGGGACGGATGTTCTTCCATTATCAGAATTCTATGCAGACCAGATTGAAGACTTACGATTCTCCATCAATTCAAGCCCGAGAGAACTCCATTCACCGCCTCTTGAAATACTGATAAAAGTACTGATGCCATTTGTTTTCAAGTAGAAATATCTCCGCTATCGCACCATTGTTTCAGATAAAGGAAAATACCTGTATACCGTAGCATATTAAACCCTTCCGCATCGGTCCCTCCCGACCGTTACGTTTTTGCTCCGCATTTTCGTCCCGGACCGTTACGTTATTTTCTTTTTTTGCTCCGCATCGTGTCTCGCGCGCTCCAGAGGCTGTATCCCAAGTTTCAGGCACAACGGATCAGTCCCGAGCCTCGTACGTGCGTGCACCGTGCGACACCAACTCTGGGGATCGATCGCGCCCCGCGCGAAGCTGGTCCGCGAAGCCGGGCCCCTCGCCGCGAACTTATGCTTGCTGAATACCCCCCCCCCCCCCGGGCCCCGGCCCCCCATTGCCTCATCCGCCTAGCTCACCCCGCTTCCGATGCCTCGGCCCCCAGGCCCTTTACGGCATCGTCGCGCCCTTCGGCATCAGCGCCCACGCTCCCCTGCGATCGCTTCCCAACGTTCTAGGCCCGAGCCGCCCGGAAGCAAGCGGCGGGCGCCTGCTTGCCTGCCGATCGATCGCCCATGCTTGCCTGCGATCGCTTCCCAAGGTTCGAAGCCCGAGCCGCCCGGATGGCAAGCGGCGGGCGCCTGCCTTCCGATCGATCAATCGCCCACGCTCCCCTGCGATTGCTTCCCAAGGTTCGAGGCCCGAGCCGGCCGGATGGCAAGCGGTGGGCGCCTGCCTGCCTGCCTGCCGATCGACCGCCCAGTGGCCTGCCAGGTGCCGGGGGCCCCGTCCCGAGGCCGCGCCCCGGCCGTTACTAATTTTGGCTGCTCCGCATCTCGCTCCGGCACCGTTACTTTTTCATTCATCGACTCCGTGAAAAAGGGCCCAGCGTTACGTCACTATGCGGAAGGGTTTAATATACTACGGTAGGTATGTAAGCATGGTTACTACACAGATGCGGGGGAACATTATTCTGAAGCATTATACACTCCATGCATACCGTTTATGTCATTATGATCTCACATATTTTAATGAATTACAACAGATCGAATTTCGTTTGTGTTTTTGGTAGAAGACAAATAATTTTTGAGCAGGCCATTAGTGGTCAATGGTATTGTAAGTAAGACCTGAACAACGGGCTGCAGCATTTGTCGTAGTATC
Organism: Ostreobium quekettii; assembly: GCA_905146915.1. Lineage (NCBI taxonomy): Eukaryota > Viridiplantae > Chlorophyta > Ulvophyceae > Bryopsidales > Ostreobiaceae > Ostreobium > Ostreobium quekettii. The sequence continues at coordinate 25,310 of CAJHUC010002379.1, read as the reverse complement.
AATACACAGTGACGCTGTAAGGATAAACACATTGTAATACTCTCTTCTCGCCTTAAAGTTTGCCAGTGACGTTTGCATATGTCAGTGTACCCAACCAATGTGCGAATCAGAAGCTGTCAAAACAACTGGCAACACTATAGTCAATTGTCTTCGATCATGCCTGTATAAAAGAAACCAACACCAGCGGAATTCGAGACTACATTATGCAATATTGCTGCCAATGGGTAATGAAAAAATCAAGCTCAAAGGCTCGGCTTCAGAAATTGGTGATTTGATCTGATTTAGCCTTTGTACTCAGGACTGCATTATTTCTTGGTTTCTTCACAGCCGCGATGGAAGGGGTGGTGTTGCTGTTGGGGGTGGGGGTGGCGAATTTCACTCAAGGCGAATTTCACAATATGCGATGAACGTAAACATGATGGGAGGACGAGGAGCCTCCTTTGTTCAGTGAGGGGCCAAATGGATGAAACCACAGGCCTTTATCTTCAGTTTCAAAGGTGAGCTGCACGAAAGAGTAAAAATGAAGCTAGTAAAAATATAGGAATTTATAAGTTTACAATCCATCGACCTGTCCGTGCAGACACACCTTCATCCATAGATCGAACGACCCAACACTCCATAAGTGAGTCAATTAATCGATCAATCAACCAGCCAGTTAACCGTTTTGTCAATCATTAAATCACAGATGGAAGTTGACGCGGATCAGAGGAATTACATTATACGCTACACTTCGGGCATTTGTCTCCCTTTGCCAGGGAGAGGAGCGATAGAGATGGGAAGGGGTACGGAAAAATATGAGGCGCTCTGGGCAATATGTGACAAGCGCAAACATTTGCGTCAATAAATCGCCAAGTGCATGAAACCACAGATATCAATCTTCTGCTGCAAAAGGTGCACGGCACGAAAAAAGCAACAATGCGGCTGGAGGCTGTGCCGGAGCAACAAGTTCCAGTGGCAATTGTGTTATTGGTTATAGTCCTTTGAGTCCCGCATCAGAATGTGCCCGTTCAAACCTCAAGTCGGACACCACACGGCGACAGTTTAGAGACCAACTTGTCCATATATACGTCAGAGCAAGTCAAAGATCATGCCATCACAGAGGAGATATTGCAGGTGCATAAGATCCAGCCCGTTTATTGAAGTTATTCTCGTGGATCAACCTCTCCCATACACCTCATCGGCATCATATTCTGTGAGCCACTCCCTTTGAGCACTATCTACGGAATTCAAAAACACCATAAACATGCCCAAAACACAAACCGCACGGGCGCCTCTTTTTAGCCCCAACCAATTTCCCTGTACTTGTTCTTTGCCACGAATTTATCAACGCCAATGGGTGGGCCATGTTGTGCCCATTTGCAGGTCATGAAAGCTGTTCGCTTTCAGCTGGCGGCGCTTAGTTCAAACATTGAAAGAAGGTGTTCTTAACTCCACTGTCACGCGCCTAGCTGCCCCTGGAGAGCGCCGGCCCTGTGGCCTGTGAGGAACGTACTTCTTGCCAAGGTCCCGCAAGATATCTCCGTGGCTCCATGTCAAGTTCGAGTCCACACCTTGAAGGATGCCGATCAGCCAAGGCTCAAACCAGCCATTGTTCAACCGGCGGGTGGCTTTCGGGTACCACTTTGGCGCTTGTCCGGTGTAGCTTCTGTAGACTACCGCCCCCCATCTCTCCACATTCTGGTGGTGCAGTGCTAAAGTGATCAAAAACAGCACAAGTGTCAGGGAGAGCAACTCGCGGAGAATATTGGACCGCTGCTTCGTTGTGACCACAATTGGCGTAATGACAAGCATGTGCGATTCATCCCCATCTGTGCCCGTTATCTGCATGTTGATATCGTTGGTTGTGTGTCTCCAACTGTTTACTTCGAACTCGTTGGAAATGATGAGCGCCAGCGGCGTATATATGATGGAAAATCCCACCAAATCGGGCAAAACAATTATGGCTATGGCCAGTAATACCCTCCCGAATTTCGCTCTGCTCCCGTCCATCCACCATTCCACATTCGGCGTTCTCAAGCTCTGCCCAGAAACGTGAATTGCCACATCTCCAGCGTCCCCTCGTTTCAACACTTTTCTGACTTTTTTGTTCCAGCGAAACAGGCGGCTTATGAAGAATCCTGTGCCCGAATTGATGGGATCCCCAAAAATGCTGGCCAATGCAGTGAGGATGGCTAGACCAACTTCAGCCAAACTCGATGGAGTTGGCGCATTCCGAGCTGCGAAAGCCAGCTCTGCTTCTATGGTGGGACTCGTTGACACCATAGCTGAAAAGGGGTTTTCAACCCCACCACACGGTATGTCCTCTTGCACCACCTTGTACAGCGCTGATGTGTCCTCTGCTGCAAATCCAGAGTCATCCGCACATTGAAGTGCAGTGAGCAATGCTTGACCTGCCTCAGCTTCTGTCGGCTGTCTTTGATTGCCTATGTATGCCAGACTGTTGTTCAGCAGATTACTCAAGTTTGGCGGCAGTGGATGGCTTTGGAGTTCTGACCGCTCAACTCCACCTGTCGATGCCCCACTGAACAGCAGCGAATCTCCCCTGGAGGCCAATATCCCTCCTTCCGTTCTGGACTTTCGGTACAACCATAAGCCACTGTCTCCTTTGATGCTCCTCGAATTGATAATGGTCTTCCACACCATGGCTTGAACTTCAGCCAGCCCCGCTGCTTGTGCCCCATTGTCGCCCTCGCTCAATTCGTGCCAACTGTACCAATGCGAAACGAAATCATCCAAGTCATCCTCTCCTTCATCCCTCAGCACCCGCACGAGGTCTCTCACCTCTTCGCGGACTTCGCCAATCTTGGTGATTGGGATTTCGTGAAGCACTGCGCCCTGCTTCGAGTCGTTGAGGAACACGCCCTTTGGGAATGGAAGAGCTGGCACGTGGGCATCCACCCGGGCACGCCTGCCGTCCACAAGGAGCAAGAAGTCCCCGCAGCCCAATGCACGATCTGGGGCGGCGGCATCAACGGCCATGAAGCATTTTTTGTCTCCCTTGAGGGAGCTGTGCCTTAACAGAATCCGGTTGTTCAAGCATTGAGCGTCCAAGCACCGGCAGAAGTACCTTGTGCTTTGGTAATGCAAGCGCTTGTCTTTCCCGAACTCCCCATGCGCCCTGATGCCGTCAGACTGAAAAAAGTTCGGTCTCAGAGTTATCAGGTCGTGCAGCACCGGCACGTCATGATTTCCCCCGAGGCCAATAACGTCCGACCAGTTCACTGAGCCTTGGGAGCCGCTGGAAATGCCAATCCCTAGTATTATGCAAGCAAAGTAGCCAGTTCGCAGTGCCGTCGCCAGCTGACCGCCGAGGATGGGATACCTTCCGTCCACGCTGTTGGTTGCGAGGCATGTCGCCGACGTCGACAGCAACATGGTCACGATCGACCTCAGGGCACCAGGTAGAGACGTGAATCTCCAAGACCATGCCTGCGTTGTGTTTCTCTGGGTGTGGGACTGAGGCGACGTCTGGTCATTGCATTTTACGCCATCCGTGGCTCCCACTCTGTGCATGTCTCAAGCCTGAGAGGGCCTTTGTGAGCCCGAAAACCGCCGGTAGCTCAATTGAAAGCCGGATCTTCAGCGACTGCCACACCAGGGAAATGGTTTTTCTCAAGCGAACAACATCGTGTGCCTGCGCATGACGACTGCTGATCGTCGTGCAGCAGCGCGACTGACATCTGCATTCGTGATCATGCTGATCGTCCACAATTTATGGACTGCATCGATGCAGGTATCTGCTTGAACCTGCTAATGTGCTGAATCAATCAAGAGATATTGCCTGTGAGCTCGAGAAAGTAGCTATAGCGTATTGCGCCTCAGAAAGCAATGTCACCGTTAAATTCATTGAACCCCAAGATACCGCAACAGAACAGGCATCCAGCACTTGTCGCTGATATCACATTAGGAGAACACAGGGACATCTGCTCTTGTCACTCGCGGGGGCATGGGTACTGAGACCACAAAGGATAGTGGCCACGCGCGCGTTTGTTTTTCCAATGAGTTATCTTGTATGCCAAGGCGTTCGACATTGCTTCTTTGATGGAATGGTCTGAAGTCGCGTGCGCAATCCAGCTTCGGGCGCCAAGGGCAGCGAAGGCATCGTGACCGATCCACTTTAGACCCAGTACGGTTGCAGCACATTTCAGTCATTGACCAGCAACAACAGCTTGTGACCAGCGCTTCCGTGGTTCGCTGGTCCAAGCGACGCCACACAGCCAGATGATTGATACTCAGGATCGCCACAAATGTTTCTGAGTAATGCGCAAATGCCCACGGCAATGCATGAGGCAAGGCGGGGCCACAGACTGGCCGCAGCTGCCCGGAAAATGAAAACCGACCGGCCAAACCAAGCCTTGGGGGCAATGATTGCGCCGCGGGTTCCCGTGCCCTGTGAACGCGACGGTACAAGCGGATGGAGCAAAACCCACACAGCAGTCCACAGCGGCATCGCTGCGACCGGTCGCTCGTGGATGACCAGCCCCAGAAAGGAATGCCAAGCCCGGACATGGCACAGTATCCTTTGCACGGTCGATGCCATCACGGGCGGCCCTCAGCACACTCATCCGATCCACAGTCACAGCGACCGGGCAGGGCCAACATCCCAGAGCAACATTGCTCACAGCCAATGAGTGTGGGGCCATATGGCGCCCAGCAACTGATGCGCAGGTGCAAACAACGCGGCACCGCCCCTCCACACCGAGTGGGGCAGTACCTTGGGAGAGAGTGATCCAATAGGGGGCGAGCCAGCTTTGGCCGCAGGCGCCACGGAGGCTCGGAGCAGGCGGTGCGCCTTCGACGTCTGAATGACAGCGAAAGTTAAAGACACGACTCCCGGCAGGAAATGGGCGCGAGGACCTTCGCCCGGGTTGGGCACCGATCGCCCTGCCGCCGAAGATAGAATTCCGTCATAGAACAGGGTCTAACAGCTGCAGCACCGACACTGGGCGGCGCCAACAGCCACATCACAATCGCCTATTCACCTGTGCCTCCGCCTTGCAATGGGCGTTCGCCGCCGGTCCACGCACGCAGGAAGCGGGCGTCCGCGCCGGTGCAACGGTCGAGGCTGGGGTCCCTTTCGGTGGCAGTACTATCCTGGGAGCCTGATCGGGCAACGCGCACTTGCAAGCCGTGCTGGGCAACGGCTCGTCCTGCCTCCCTGCGGAGCCCGATCCGCCACTGGCGAGGCCCGGCGGCGCGTAGTCGGAGGAGCAGGTTGCCGTCCGCGCCCAAGCTTCCCACAAGGGGCAATCCTGCTGACGCCCCGGCTTTGTGATGGGGCAGATGGCGGCAGCGGTTGCCTTGTGGTTGTTGACGTGATAGAGCCACGAGTGGCTAACATGTCCAAGGAAGCACAACGGCGCGGCCCTTGGACTTCATCCGGAGCTGACAGGCGACGGGCTGTCACAGTTCAGCCCCCTTGATGGAAGGCTCGCGGCACTGGCAGGAGGACATGTCATGCAACGAAAATGGGACGCGGCAGCGGTGGCGGTACTCATTTGAAATGAGTCATTTCCCTGCCGCGAATATGATGTGGATTTCTCCGTGTGCAGCCGCACCCGGCAAACGACCAGAGCAAGAGCCAGCGTCCGCAGAAGACGACGACTCGGATTTCATCCGACCCGCATCAATGTCGTTCATACCCGACCCACTCCCAACCCGATGAAGGCGGCCCCATGCCAGACGGGTTGTGTGCCAGCGGAATATCCTGGGGCTGCCAGGCGAAGGGGACAACTACTTATTGTCCCCGTCTGGGGATTCTGGGCAATTTCCTCTCGTCGTCAAACCTCATGGGGTTGGCGCCTTTCCTTTACAAGCCAGACGTTTGTGGACGTGAGCAAAAGCAGTCGAGTCCAAGTCGCTTCGAAGTAGATGCAGCAAAGGTTTGTGTTGCACACAATAAAGGAGAACGTTGCATCCCCGGATATTCTTGTACACAGGAGCACATGATGCTTCGCAGCATCACCGTTATAAAGGATTTGATTTCGGAATGCAGAGTTTCTACACAATGATCTCCAGCCATTTCCTACATTCGTCATTCGCATCACCGCTCGTGCATAGGGCCTCCATTTGGACAATGCAACGGTGTGGATGTCTCCTTAACACTGAACGTTCACTAACGTTAACGCAACGTTCTGTTTCCTTCACATTACTTCGCGGGCTGTGAACGCAAATAATAGAGTTTGGGCCAGACAAAGCCTTTGCAACCATACCGGACGTAATACCAGCTCCTATTTCTCCTCCTGCAATCTATCGAGCCGTCCGTCCATCCGCTCATTCACTCAACGATCGATCAACCGATCAAATAGTTAGTTAGTCAGTCAGCTAATCACTTAGTCAATCAGTTGTTCAGTCAGTCCCTCCATCCCTCAAACAAACAATGATCAGTCCATCGAACAATCAGCCACCCATTAAATCAATCATTAGATGGAACAATCAATCGATTGATGTGTCGATCAACGCTTCGATTGTACATGCACGTGTCCTCTGTTGCCGTTCAGGCCACGAAGGTGGAGGGAAAGCAGCGCAAGAGGCTGCTGCAGAATGAACCCCAAGCATGCACCCAACATCACGTGCGTGAACACTTCCTCGTCCAGTTCGCCGTGTTTTCGCCAGCAAACGAGGCATTCACCAATGCGCATATTTGCAACGGGACGGAAATAGAATGGCCGTTGTATCTGCGTGGTGACAACGCTGTTACCGCGAACAACCACTTGAACGAAAAGAGAGAAAAAAGAACACTTCCCGTACCAACTCCCCAGACGAAGTATTGAGGAAACCGCACGGCTGCCCCAGAGAAATAAAGTACAGGTTCCTTTCTCTCAGTAGCACAGGTGCATCAAGGAGAGGTTTATCACAGGATGGCCCGGGAGCTTCCCGCAACACATCCACCGAAAAGGTGCATGGCGTCCCAGAATAGAGCAAGGGAAGAAAGACATGAGGAGGAGCTGCCGGCCCAGACGAGCGGAGCAGCGAAAATATTAGTCTTTGCCGTGAGGATCCCTTCTTCTTGAGTTAACAAGGGCAACGTGGGTCAGTGAGTCAGTGGTGCAGGGTTTTAGGGTGTCGAAACAAGAAGGGATCTTCACGGAAAAGACAGAGCGACTAATTTCATGGCAGCGGAGCATACTTGACAAACCGATCCTTTCATTGAGCGGTACACACAGTACTACGTCATACTGTGCGCTCCGCATATCGTACGGCACCGTATTGCTGTTCTGACGCTCCGCCGCCAGATTCGTCCCTCCCGCGTTCTCCCTGCGCTGCAAAAAGCCACACCATGCACCCAGCCCCGCCCTTCGCGCCATCTGCCTGCTCCGTCCCAGCGCCATGGGCGTGGAGGCGACGGTGCAGGCCCTGCTGGCGGCCCTCAGGGCCACGAAGGACACTGCAGCCTGCGTCGAAGGTACCCATCAGCGACGGCGGCCAGTGGCTTGGCAGGCCCCCTTGCGCACTCGCGCGTCGACTGGCCGCGACACGTTCGGTTTTGAACGTTTGTTTCTGTGCGGTTCTCTCTTCATGCGAGCTGGATTGCTTGTGGCGTTGAGCGGATGTGGCCGAGTTGCAGATTTGTCTGCGCACCCAAAATCGATTCAAATGTTTGAGGCCCTGCGCGACGAACCCGAGCACCCGCGCGACGACCCATGTCTGGCCGTGTTTTCCCGCCCAATTGGAACTTGCGGCGCCCAGCGGCGCTTCCCGCGCCGGCGCTACTGCCCCTTGCAGAGCGTCCCGCTTTCCCTGGACTCGCATTCGCCAAATGCCAAACCAAACGCGGGCGTTCCCAAACAATCCACAATAGCCGGCTCACTAGCAAATGCGCCGTCGAGATTCAGGCAGGATTTCGCACTGCGCAGCGATCCCTGTCTTGCCGAGCCACACGGGGCCACACGGGGCCACACGGGGCATTTGCCGCGCAAACTCTCGCCCACCATCCCCTTGAAGGAGCCAATTCAATGCTCCGACCCTGTTCGGCCAATGTGCAATCAGAGGATTGACGCGAGGCGCGCCGCCGCCGCGCGCAGGCCTCCGCCAGCTGCGTCGCTTCTCTCAGGAGGCCCGCCACAGGGGCGTGGTGGTGGAATACTTCAGGCAGTCGCCGGGGGCCTCCGAGCTGCTGGCTATCTATGACGAGCAGGCGCACGCGAAGAACCACGTGGTCGTGGGGGAGCTGTGCCTCCTGCTGCGGCGCATGTTCGACATGACCTTCGAGGGACAGGCAGATCAGTGGGGCACCAAAGGCATTCAGCACCTGCTGGATGACTTGGCGTATGCGTTGATGGACAAGCGAATGAAGGCAGGAATGGGACTCTTGTTTTGCTTTGCGCTTTTGCTATGTGTTTTGCTGTTTTGGGGAGTAGTGTTTTTTGTTTAATTGATGCTGGTGCTGGTGCTTTGTTTGTGTGCGTTGTTGCCTGGTTGCTGTTGGTGCTTGGAGGGCGAACAGTTTGAAGTGTGTGCAACATTCCAGTGCGAGCTGTTTTTGAAGATAGGCGCCCTGCAAGATGCCCAAAATCGGCTGGATGCAATGCACTATTACTATAATTGAGACAGGCCTAGCATGGGGCGCCGTACACTACGATAGGAATTGCAGGTTCAAAGGCAACCACTGAACCTCGTGGCTGCCATTAGACTGCTGATTGACTGTGGTGCTTGCTGATGAGGTGCTCTTCCAGAGCAACATGTGCTCAAAAGCTGGTCAAACTCTTCCCACACTACCACACAATCTTGTATTGTATGGGGTAACAAGGGGGAGAACAGTGGGACCCTGCACTACGTTGGCTATGGTCAGCATTTCTGCATCCTAATCTTTTGTGTATTCCTCTCATTCCCACACTCCACCCGACATTGCAAGAGGTTGTTCATTCCAACACTGCTGTGGACAGGACACAGTCTCTCAGCGAATGGTAATGACACAGCAGTGCATTTTATACAGAGCAAGGACGCCATTGCAGTTGCGCTACACAGACATGCATCAGCATTGAGAATCATGTGGATGCTACAAATGCCTCTGGATTGCAAACTGTGCCCTGCTCAACCAGAGCACCTTTGTCAACCAACCACAGCAACCTCCGTTAGCAACCTTCACTAACTGGGCTTCCTTTCTTTCTGGATCCTGTCACTGGACATCGCCCATTTCTGAATGTGTACACCTTGTTTATAACTTGTTTTCAAATCCATTCCATAGAGGTTTGCCAATCTATATGATGGCCAAAGAGTGTGATTTTCTGTCGCATCTGTTTCTGTGCTTCTGTCAATCGTTGGTTTGGATGTGCATACATAGGATATAGATATCTGTTTGATACAGTTTGTTGCTGAAAGTGTGGAATTGTTTGTGTTTGGCGACGTGGAGTTTGAGGCACATCACTGCAAATCTGCAGGCGTTGTGCACATACATAGCAGGCGATTCTCTTGCCCGTGCAAATGCTGCATGGCTTCTGCTTGGTGCCCTTGCGCGGAGAGGGCCTGGGGCTACAGCAGCACTGCTGGACACATTTGAACTTCCTTCCAAGGCCGTAGGGTCTGTGTCCAAATCCCAATGGTGGGCCACCAGCATCTCCAAGCATATCTTTGTGTGAAGGGCAGCTTGTTCCTGTGTATCCCATCTCCATTGCATCACATACAGATGCACATGGTCAGCTTTGTTCCATTGGTGCATCTTTATTCCTTTGTTACTCTTGGTTTTATATATCACGCTTGAGAGTGCCCACTGTCCTCCTGTGGTTCTTGCCATCATCTCCAGTGATGCTAGCAAACTTCTGTGCTTGATGCTGATGCCTGGTGGAACAGTGAAGAAGGCAATGCCCACTCCTCTGTCCGGTTGACCAAGGAAAGGAAGGTGGATGTAGACGACCTGAAGAGGATGCCAAGCAGGGATTGCTTCATCGACTTTGGTAGGCGATCCTCACTGATGTTCCCCATATCTCAACGATATGTTCTTATGCGGTCTTAGGATCCATCGTCTAGCAAGTCAACTGCACTGGCTTCAACAATCTGGCAGCATCAGCCATATAGACAAAGCAACACCCTTGCCCAAATGGGAAGCCATTTGCTTCCAATCAGGAAGTGAAACACGATTTTTTGATGCTGTGGCGTTGATATGTACTCTGATGGGGCATACTTTCACTGCATTATGCCTTGAGTGGAATTGTAAGCATAGTGATGAATCACCATTGCATCTTCATTGGGAGCTCCTCTTATTAATGCATGAATAATCCTATCACGAGCGACGCAAGGCTGTGCTGCTTGACAAAGGCAAGGCGATATAGAAAGCATTCACCCCATTGTGCTTCAGAAAAATTTTGCTGGGTTTGCAAAGAGCACAGGAGGTCTCCTGGCAGGTGCAAGCCTTGTCTTCACCATAGCATGTGAAATAGGCTGAGCCATGTATCTCAGAAATGTTGACTGCAGCAGGGTACATCGTCCTACTTTGATGGCCTCAAGATTGCATCCTGCCATATCCATTCGTTCTTGACTGGTAGTTGTGGATGTATGCGCCTTGTGAATTCGGGCAGCCTGTGATTGCATTGTTTATCTCCCAACAGACATTCACTTGCATTGAGTATCTTTGGCCAACCCAGGAATGCATGTACTCACTTTGGCCAATCTGCACTTGCATTAACTATCAGTGGCTGCTCCAGCAGCGTATGTACTATGACGAATTATTCCTTGCTTTGATTGTGCCTGAGCAACCGTTGATGGCACTGAGGAGTTGCATGCTTGCCCGCTGGGCAGTGTTGTCTGTGCTGCAGTACTGCCACCCCAGCTTCATCCCTTCCATCCTTGGTACGAGGTCACTGAAGGCTGGCCTGCTGTTCAACCTCTCTCAGGATGACTCAGCAACAGCTGTGAAGATTCTGCAGGGTCTGGAGCAATGTCTCCCCCGTCTGCCATCCACATCAGCCCTGACTTGCAAATTCGAGCTGTTTGAAGGTCGTGTTCTGGAACAGGTCAGCCCTGGAATGTCTTTCTGTGTATTGGGTGTGCCGTTGGCATCGTTGTGCAGGCACAAGGACTCAGCACAAATGCATATGACTCGCAGTACCCAAGTCAAATTCAATAGTGCATTGCTTTTGGTACTCCATGTAATGATACCATTCAATTAACAGTGACTTATTGCATTGCGTCTGCACATGCACATCTGCTGGGTGAAGAACTCCCTCTTTGGACTCTTGTATGGCAATCATGTTTACCATGTACAGCTTTCAGCAGCTTGCAAGTATAGAGTGTTGGCAAAATAGCCAAACAACTTGATACAGTTATTGAGCAACCCTTGTTTCATTGCAAATTTATATTGTCTGGAGCATTCGGAAATATTATCTTCATTTGACCAGGTGTTGAACTGCCTTGAAATGTCATTCTCCCAACTATCTTCCCTGTCCATTTGCTGTGCAGCTCGCCGTGATGTCTGCATTTCCATTAGGAAGGGTGGAACAGTTGGCAGGGCAAATGGCGCACAACTTGCTTTCACAAGTGTGCACCGAACCAAGCTATGGTTTACTGCCTCCCCGGGACTGCAGCATTGAGGAGATATCAGCCCAACGTGGATTCAGGCAAGACCCCTGTTACTGTCAATGTAAAACCTCATGCCACACATGGATCCACAGGAGAGCCAATTGCTTGTTGCTTCCGGTGTGCCCTTTTTGTGCAATGTGTTAATCCTGTTGAATGGATCGCATAATTCGATGCACAACTGGACTTGGACACAGCACTATGCTACTTGATGATTTCTGAGTTCAGTGGTGACTTGAACTTAAAATCAGTCTTCCGAGCCATGGGCAGCATCAACCTACCAACAGTTTGCCTAAATCTGTTGAAATTTGATGAACCAGCGCCTACTCAGCTGTAGGCCAGCGAAGGGTGCTTTATCTGCATCCTTGGGGCTCAACTATTTACAATGTATGGGTAGATTAGTTTCTATTATGTCCATTTGTAATTGTTGACAAATAGTTATGACGTATTTATTGAATGTGCAGGACTCAACATCACTGAATTTGCACCATGTGACTGCAGGCGTCTGCTGTCCTTCCTCCCAAAACTGCATCCCTTCAGGTGCCTGTCAGATGTGGAGCTCATCGTAAAGATTGGTAAAGCATGCCCCAGGTTGGCTGCAGAGTACATCGGTATGATGGTCTTCAAGCCTGAGGAGCACAAATCACCTGAATGGTTCCCAGCTATGGGCCTGACAGTGCAGCTAATTCCTCTGTGTTCGGCCTGTCGGAATGAGCTTGTTGCAAAACAAGCTAGATCCAGGGTGGAATGTCAAGATCCTGATGGATTGCTCGACAGGCTGATTGCATGGACGGTGCCACCAAGATTAGATAAGGTAGCAACACAGATAAAGTGATGATATAAGGTTGTGTCCATTTTTGTGTGTTTTGTGCCTTTCTTCTGTGTGATTTGCAGGTAAATCTATTGTGTGTATTGTTGCATGTGTAAAACTGTTCAGGAATTGTCTGTGGGTTGGCACACTCTGCATGTGATGCCATTGTGACAGATGAGAGTACGTTGTGCCTTTCGCCCCATGAACGACGATGGATACAATAGTATCTGTAATACAGTTGTTCCACCATGTTCGTTTCTCTGCTTGTACTCTGGTTTGCACTGTCATGAATTTTTTCAAGTGGAACAGCCAGGCCTGCATGGCTGATCCCTTCCATACTGGCGCCAGGACAAATGTTCCAGTTGCAGATGCTGCCAAAGCTGGCAAAGGCATTGCAAGGTGGCCATGATAGGATTTGGGATAGGATTTTGCATCAGTGTGCTTGTGTTGTGAATTACGACAAACGTGTCATTTGTTTTCCACTGCCTGTGTTGTTGCTGACTGCTCCTCCATTATGGGCAGTGATATAGAGAATAGAAAATCGACACGAAAGTTGGCACTGCAATCATTTGCATGAACGAACCTGGACAGTGCACTTTGGGTTTTTCTATTTCCTGCATTCTGTTGTTGCAGTACAAGGAATGTGCAAAATGTTGTGACGAATTAGCCGATGGCGAATAACTTTACAATGGTAGAATGTGGAAACAACATTGCTGACAAGAGAATCATAGAACAATAATGCCAGCATCAGAAGAATGAATGTGCTTGTGGTGCACAATGTATGATGTAGGCGTGCCTGGCCAAGCTCATACAAGTAGATGATCCCCTTGTAGTGTACACAGTTGCGGGCACAGTCCTCCAGTTCCTTCAGGCCCTTGGACCCATCTTGGATGACCCTGGGGTTGGTGATGCGACCAAGGCCAGGCTGCGGCCCCGACTGGCTGCCCTTGTGCCTGGCACCCAGCTGCTCCTAGGTGCACATGGGGCGCTGGTAGGGAAGGTCAGCCAGGCAGGTGATACTGCCTTCAGTTGCAGGTCTTTTGCATGTTTTCTTTATTCAACTTTTCCCCACAGTTTTTTAAAATTTTTGGTTTGTCCCTTTTCTTGTCTTTTCTGCATTTGGGCATTTCTTCTGCTTCTCTATCTTGTTGTTAGGTTTCTCTTGAATATGCATTTTGTTGAATTTCAGGCAAAAACACAGCCGTGCACAGGCTGCAAACCTTCGTCCCCTGCTAGGTGCCAGGGCAGTGATCTGTCATATTGTTAGAAAAATGAGCTGGAAGAAGATTTGCACCGGGTTGGCTTTCATCCAGAGCCACGAAATGCTGTATGGCAGTTATGCCTCTGTAGTGGCACCCACAGTGCAGCAAAGACAGTTCGCCTGTCCTTCATTGTCTATATCCTGACTGAAGGCGATTGATTGTCATGGCTGAACATGCCATGCTTTCACGCTATTGTGCTGAGATATATCAAGCCCAACAACTGTGGCTGCAGCTGCTATACTGGCACTTGACAGTGGATGTGGTGGGACTGTAGCACGCTTGCACAAACGTGCATTTGGAGCAGCTGTGGTGGCCGGGTGCATCGGTGGCTTTTGCAGTATGGTGGACGAAAAGAGGACCTGTTAATGTTTTGTGTGGGCCTTCTTTGCTCAGATTCAGTTCTGTGTGTGCACAGCAGGTAGGTCACTACAGGAAGGCTCCGGAGAGGCTGATGGCCGTGTGAGGGCACTTGCAGCGATTCTTGCCCTTTTTGAGGCCTATTGGAAATGGCTGCCAGCAGCAATGAGGGACATGGAATTCGGTGAAACCTCTTTGTGGCCTGGGGTAAGTGCATTGACGACAGCAGCTGATGTTCGACTGGGTTCCCAGCTTCATTAGCTCACAGCATGCTGGATTTCGGCCTAATTAAGAGTTATTGAACATTGATCATGTTTATAAATATTCCTGATCATCAACCTACACGCCCTTGGGCCTGCTTGTTCAGCTCCTTGCAAAAACTAAGCAAAGAGCTACAAAAGTGAAGCATGTGAGTGTACTATGGGGGCTTGTGTGTTTGACATCCCACCATTATTGAATTGGCAGGGGTCACAGGCTGTGTACTTTCCAAATAACCACAGTGAGTTTTGAATATAATCTGGGGACGTTTTTGCCGCCGGACCTCTTTTGTCATTTTATGCGGAATATGCATCGCATTGCTCTGTTGTTATCAATAAGATTGCACTGGGGACCGACCTTGAATGGCAGAATTTGTCCATCCCATTATGCCACTGAACTGAGATCGTGTCTTGCCAGTTCAGCATTGAGAGCATGATTCTCAGTCGTGCATCGCATCTTTGATGCAACAGGTATTGAACAGAGTAGCACCATTTCTAGTGTATCTGTAACATCACCACAAAATGAAATCGTATACCATGCATGGGGCCTTCATTGTCCACTTGTGTGAACAAGGGCAAGTTTTTGCTGTTGGGGTTGAGCATTGACCTTTCAATTTCCCAATCTTTCAATAATTGATTGCTTGGCTTCGTGTGACTGGCAGGATATTCTGCATGCACCACAGTCGATACAGCTGGGCATATTGGCAGCCCTGTCAGCCGCCAGCACAGCTGCCATGTCTACCTCTTCAGGATTCAGGCACCATCCTACGACAGTGAACCTGGCACTGAGAGCCTTCACTGGTGAGGCACACGACACATCCTGCAAGCTGTGCTCCTGTGATGTCGATGTTGTGCAGCCTGTGAGTGTACACTTTGCTTTTGTGCCGACGTACTGTTGTAACCCTGGGGTTCACAGGATAGAAAATTCTCTCATCCATTATCCTTGTGGCCAATCAGCAATCTGAAGGCTGTTGGGAGGGAAGCAGGAACTCAAAACATTGGAGGGGCACATTGTTTTGCGTTATAAATGGTGCCCAACATTGCCAAATCGGGTGCAATAGATGTGCTTTGCAACGTTTTGACAATTGTGTCCATCAAGGAACTCAAAGAGGTGGGAATGATTGAAGGATAGTGATCGTGTGCGTATGTGGACTCGCCCGACAGTGTCTCAAGTGTGCATCATACTTTGCTGAGTCAGCTGGTGGTGAGTGTTTGTGTGTCTTGATTGTCTGTTGGGTGAGGCACAGTGGGACTATTGATGGACGAAGTTGCCTATTCTGGGTGATGATGCTCTTCCATAGGCAATTGATTCCATGGGCCAGCCCGTGTTTGGTGCGAAATGAGGTAAAGCGCCTTACAGCGCTTGAGCACATTTAGGTCAGTGCCAACATTCGTGGCAGCTCTCAGTGTATGGACACCTGATTTGTGCTCCAAACCTCATAGTTAGTAAGCATTCCAATTTTATTAACCGACTTCTGAGAAAGTGCAACATTTTAAAGAGTCACTGCCAGTTGTGCAAGTGTTTCTTCTCCCTTTGTTCAGGCACCTCTTCTCAGGAGATCTCTGCATCAGCCCAGGGCCTCCTTTGCCGTTGGCTGCAAGGCACCGGCGTGGCAGTGGGCAGCCAAGAGCTGGCCATGTGGCTGGGACATCTCCCCAGGGTGGCCACATCTGGGCCAGAGAAGGACCAGCATAAGGCAATCACACATTTCGTCCAGGTTGTCATCCTCTCGGTCATGAATCAGCCGCTGGAGATGCAGGGCCTCAGGGCACAACTTATTCAGGCCAGTGGGCTGAAGGTGAGCATCCCACTACATTTTACTTCCCGAGGACTCGTTGCATGTTCCCTGACATTTGGATTTGTCTCAAGGTTTGGGTCTATGCATGCGTTTGAGACAGCGCATTGCAGGATACATGACATGGCTTTTTTGGTGCTTGGAGTGCTTTGCCAACGAATGTGATAGAAGAGAACACTTGTCATTTTTACCTTCATTGTGTCTGCTTTATCCTTCATTTGATTTGTGAGTGGCATACTTAGGCTTGGGGGGCAAGTACGGACAAAGTAATGAAGTGGTGCTGGCTTCGTTCTATGTTTTCGGGAGGATTGCTTGGAACACTACATTGCAGCTACCTGCACTTCAACATGTCACAATGGATGTGATGGTGGCTCTATACTGTGTCTTTCATCCGAGGATTTGTGAAGCCCATCTGCCCTCATACAACATGGACAGTGCTGCTGTAGTGGATGAACTGTTGCTTATAGGGATGGCCATGATGATTTCTTTCCGGCATGTTTTTATACATACATCTGTGTGGGCACTGGTGACTGCGATTTTCTCACCCAACTTGACCACTTACTATCATTCCCCACACCAAAATGTTGAATACCTTCACCTGACAGTTGAAATCTTCCACATCATCAGCATACAGGGTGCCGTAGGCACTGGGGGCTACAGGACTTGGTGGACAATGCAAGCAATTCATGAGAGGACATGCAATGTACAGAATTCTATTGATGCTAGCAATAACCATTTTTGAAACAAAGAGAACCATTATCAGACAATGGACAGCCCTGAATATTTATTTGATTCTGCTCTTCCACGCCAAGCAAGCAGTACAGGTTCAGAATGGGGCCACAGTTACATTGCAAAGTTCATGTGTGGAATTATACCCATCATCACCTGCGATGGGTAAAGGCTGTGTTTCATCATATCTCGATAAATCCTCTCCGTAGAATGCACAAACAGATGATGCAGAGGCATGAAGCTTGCAGTAGGATTTGTGGCCTGCTGACACCAGTGCCTGTTACTGATTAGGGTGGTGCTGAAAATTGCCCCAGCCTAATGGCGCTCTGCGCACTCGACACGGCCATCATTCACGCAGAGGCCAACGACACACATCCAGCGCAAAAGGCTTGGGTCACGAGCTACACTGCCATGGTGCTAAAGAGTCTTTTCCACAGTGTGAGTCATCCTGTGGCCTACGCACTGCTTCTCAGGGAGGTATTGCTTCAGCATGCCACCCGCTCCTATCCCCTCCTGCCTGATCCCCTGTCTGGGCAGGAAGGGAAGGACCGACAAACGACACTGATGTGGCTGCTGCCACCTGAGGGGCACCCGCTCAAATCCATGTGGAAGTCGATGCAAGACTGGTTCCTATCGATGGAGGAGGCGAACCCAGCACTACTGCAGCATCTCATTCTGGATTCCGCAGTGCCAGAAACTCCAGAAGACCCGTACACCAGGGTTGTGAGCCCAGCGTACACCGATCTGTGCAGGCGTCTGAAGGCTAAGCTGCTGAAGGATTGTGTGATTTGGTGCGCCGAACTGCCGCATGCGCATGTCCAGGCGCTGCGAATGTGGATTCCACACATGGAGGGCGGGGAGCCCAGCTCATGCTATTGGAGGCCAAACCTGCCCCACAACCTCATGTTCTATGCGCCCAAGGAAAAATGCAAGGAGACCCTGTGGAAAACTGGTCCTAACCCTCTGCTGGATCCGATTGTGCTGTTCACGGTCCTGATGTGCATGCCCGCTGAAGATGCAATGGAATTTTTGAAGGCAATCGTTGACAAATACCCCAGGCGCAGGCTGGGTGCATCGTTCTGGAGGGCATGTGTGAAGGTCATTCGGGGGCATTGCTTTCCTAAGGATGACAACATGCCAGCATTGACAGATGCGTTGAGGGCTGTGCAGTCGAGGGGCAGGGCATTTTCGAATGTTTTGTCTTTTTCAACGATGGTTCAGTTGTCCTTTCAGTGCCCAGGGCTCCTTGACGTCAAAGCCACATGGGTGGACATGACACACCTGGTGCAGCTGATCCCTGAGCAGTGGCTTGCGGCCGCAGTCCAGCTGCTCTGCAGTGGGCTTATAAAGTGAGGAGCCAAGAAGATGAGGCTAGAGATGCCTGATTCTGTGGAGCTTGTCCCACTGTGCAGCCTTTCAGTGTTGGCACATTTGGAGACGATGCTGCCATGCTGGAGCGCTACTGTCATGTCGTCTTGTTTTCCCCTTGCACAGCAGTTTCTGCTCTTCGTGTTCCTGTTTGCTGCGTGTCAAGCCCTCTTCTTGTGACAATGGGCCGTCCTCTCTGTTTATGTTCACCCATCCTGGCATATGCATTGGCCCTTGTTGCTTGAGGTGAAATCCATATGCCCTGCCCTGCTTGAACTCCGGTTTAGTTTAATTGGAGAACTTCCTTTGCTATAATGAGTATGGATACCTTGATGTGTGGTTTCATTTGCCATGGGGCAAGTTGTGCGATGTTTCATTTTGCCTTCGATGGAAGCTGTGGATCCAAAAAAAGCCCCTGCTATCCTTCATTTGGCATTATGCTATGTGTGCTCTATAACTAGCACAAGAAAGGCCTCCACAAATGCCACGTTACGTTTGATTTGCCTTTCAGTTATGCAGCACATGCAGGAATCACCATTTTGAAGTTTCATTTGACTCCCACTTCAAACATGCAGCATGT
The DNA here is from genome assembly GCA_905146915.1 of Ostreobium quekettii. Lineage (NCBI taxonomy): Eukaryota > Viridiplantae > Chlorophyta > Ulvophyceae > Bryopsidales > Ostreobiaceae > Ostreobium > Ostreobium quekettii. Next base: position 6,639 of record CAJHUC010002379.1, on the reverse strand, counting down.
TGTTGACATCTGCTTTGCACACTGCCAGGTGTGGCACGACTCGTGCAGTGCGTTGCATGTTTGCCCTCATCGGCGAATGTGTCCTACCAAAAGATGGATTTCAGCATCATGCAGCGGTTGCTGTGCTGGGGCAACCCTGCACTTGGGGCTTGTACTTACTCGACAATGGTGCTGTCGACAAGGTCTTTCGCACCAAACTGATGGATCTTCTGAAGCAAATAACAGAAAGGACTTCTGAGGCTTGTGAGGAAGGCATGGACTCAGACTGCAGGTCCACAGTAGTAAAATACCAAAAAGGTGCGGTGGCTGCACTACAAACGGCATGCCCTGATGGGGCCTGGACGGATCGGACAATGCGATGGGTGCAGCACGTTGCACAAATTGGGGGCTATCTGGATCCTGCACTGAAGGATGACGTGGCGAACTCAGTGCTGGATCTTCATGAATGTCTGGCAGCTGCTGGACAACAGCCTGACTCCAAGAATGACCCCATGCCCCACATTCTGGAGCTGCTGGATTCTGTGGCGATTGAGCTATGTGCCAGGGCCGAAAGCTCAAAAACAGTCAAGCGGATCTTAGAGTTTTCGTGGATGCTTGGGGAGGAATCAAAAGCAGGGCGGTGCCTGGCAGGCAGGCTTTTGGAGACAGCACTGCATGCGCATGTGCCTCTGTGGCAGGCCTCGAATCGATCTTCACCACATGAAATGCTGCAATGGTGTCTTAAGCCGCCAACCACGAAGTGTACTCAAATGATCGCCCCGTTGCTGAGGACCCACCCACTGTGCCGGACTTTATTTGCAAGCAATATAGCAAAATACAAACTGAACAAAGAGCAGCTCGCTCTTATGCTCCCTGCCGCTTTGAGTTACCTTCAAATGCAGGCCAGCTCTAGGCACGCCGAATGCAGGGCTGGAGTCGCAGCATCCTCAGACCCTGTTGTCGCAGCATATCTTGAGCCAATGATGGCTTATGCAGCTCGCACCTGGCACATGCCTGTAGATGATACTGCCAATGTCTCCAGCTCAGGAACATCTTCCAGGGCGATCGGATCTTCATTGGAGAATCTGCCAGGGCAAGCACCGCAATCTGGGAAGGTCGACGATGCCACGGAGAAGCCGCTGAGCAACACAGCCCTGAAGTGCTTGCATCAATATGCCATTCCTGTTCTTATGCACTGCCTAGCAGCACGCCCGTGGCTGGCATCCCAGCAAAAGAAAGTGATGAAAAAGATCTTGTGGCCTTCGGGATGGCCCCTGGATGATTCAGAGACTGAGCCTTTTGCCACTCGAGCAGAGCAGGCAGCACTGGCAGCATTCCTTTTGATGCAGAGATCAACAACTTTTGGTCATGCAGAATCTGGATACAAGGCCTTCTTGGAGGACCTTGCAACATTTTTCTGCAGCTGTACAGCCACCTTGGCAGCCATGAGACACCAAAAGCTGCAGTTGTTGGAAGAGAAAGCTGCTTTTGAGCAGCAGTTGTGGGCACATATAAATGGCTTCGTGAGAGAGAGGATCGCAGAGTTGCCTGATTCCCAAAGAGTAACAGAGACTTTCAACAAGGTAGGGCAGGCTATGCCATGTGGGACAGCATTGTTTGGTCCCTTGTCAAAACAGTAGCGTTTGGGTGCCCTGTTGTGGGTATTTATTTGTTATGTGTTCATTCATTATATATGTGTTTATTCATGAGATGTTCTCTTGCTGACTCTGAATACAATTTCAATCAAGCATACTTCGTGAAGATGTGTTGTTTGGTTTCATGATGCAGCTGGCAATACAGGTAGTCCTCTGGATAAGCAGCAGACTTTTAGAACACAGTTGTCGAAAATATGACAAGTACACAATAACGAGAGCTGTCCGTTGGACATAGAACACTGTGCTGTGGGCACATTCTATGCATTGTGTGGGAAATGGGATCCTTGCAATGATCGACTTTTTGGCATCACAGGTAATTCATGGAATGCAGAGTTTGGCAGAGACATTAGTTAAATACGAGTTGGATGATGCACTCATAATGGGTTCCTTACGACGGTTTTTTGAGGCTGCTTTGCCCCAGTCGCATCGTTGTGGAGAAAGGCAAAGCAAGGGATCGAATGAGGCCATCGACTCTCATCCATCATCTGATGACGACCAGCACATGCCTGATGCTGATGTAGAAGGTGCAGATGGGGACTGCGTGGCGGGGACTGTACAGACTGGGCCCAAGGAACAGGTGGAAATCAACAATCCCTTTGCTGCAGCCGTGGCAGCAGAGGTTTTGGATGCCCTATGGGCAAACCCGAAACTCATGGAGCACATGAAGGCCTATGCTCCAATGCCCTTGGCAGTAACAGCCTCACATCCGATTTCATCTCTTTCAGCTGTTGTCATGGATGCAAGTAGAAGAACAGAGGAACAAGATTGGGCCATGAACACATCAAATGACATCGGGACTGAGTTGGGGCGACTGATGGCCAATCTGCTAGCTGTCCAGACAAGGTTTGGAATTGGGCTGGGAACCGAAGAACCCAACGTTGCAACACACAAACAACGCCTTGTTTCGCTACTGTCTGTGTACCAAGCAACATTGAGCCCCAAAGACGTGGCCATACGACAGTCCATGCTCATCTTGGAGGAATGGATCACCAGGCAATCTCCTTTGGCTGCATCTGAATCTCAGGGCATTGGCAAAACGCAGCAATTGAGACATGAGCCACTTTTGCATCGGCGATTTTTGTGGGGTGGAATGGCCGAAGCTGTGCACAAAGAGTGCAATAGGTTGGACGAGAAGCTCAGTCATGACCCTCCGATGAGCCAGACAGCCAACATTGGTGCAACTGCACCGGATGCCAACAGTCATCTGGGAATTTCCACGGTTTCTACAGGTGGCTGGAGAAGCCTGATTCTCAACAGGGCTCCTGTGGATCCTGTGAGGTGTGCTTGGACTTGTGTGCACTATCCAGAGGAAGCAGATGTGCCATCCGATGGCAATGTCTCGGCAGGGCATGACCTCGCCACGTTTGCCTGCTACGACCCTGCCCATCTACTGCCCTTCTGTGTGCATATCATGGAGGACAGGCTACTTGCACCCAGCTTGTTCTGCAAGTGGGGCCTCCTGGCACTTTGTTTCAGGTCCCTGTCTGCTGCCAATGGGCATATCAGGTGTGTTTTGAATGCAGGAAGGGACAAATGCATAATAATGGGGTTGGTGCATTTGTCAGAATCTGCTGTGTCATTTCCCAACTAGATAGTGCCAGATGAGGCATGCCCTGGTTCCTTCATCCCCAGTGCCTGATGGCGATGTTCACCTTTTTGTCCTTTACAAACGCACTGAAGAAAGCGGTGTCTCGCAGAGGCTCCCGATGCGCACCAATTTGCACTCCACATTTGATGAATTTTGCTGTGTTTTCGTGTCTATGCTGATCGATGTGGGCCACGCCAGCCGCACTCAACTAACAGACCATGCACCCCATCGCCCGCAGGGAGCTGGCATATGGCAGCCTCGAGCTGTTCTTCTCCAACCTCCAGTCCCAGGGTCGCTTCCAGGCCAAGGACCACATCTTGGCCCTCATGAAGTTCTTCCGGAGGGGCATAGTCCAGACCAACCAGCGCCTGCCCTCCATATCGACAATGTTCCTTGCAGAGGCCTCCCTTCAGCTCCTCAACCCAGATGGCCCGCTGACGTCGATGCTCGTGGAGCTGCTGCGGCGTTCTGCCCTGGACACCACGTGCGTACCCCTGTTCAATAGGATACTCACGAGTGGGGTGCAGGAGTGTGGGCAGGAGCAACAGTGGTTGCTGCAGATGCTCTGGGCTGGACTCAAGGTGAACATCGCTTGCGTTGGCGCTTGGATGGATTTGGGGACATTGGTAACCACAGTTCACTGAGCAAACCATGCGATAGGGTCAGCAACACTGGTCTGGAATACATGCCCAACATCGCCTCTAGGATGCTCTAGGGCTCTGCTGCCTCTAGGGCAGTGTTCTGTCATGTTTAAGTGACAAAATGTAATCAAAGAATTTGAGCAACCACAGTTGGAAAGACACCTTGATGTGTGCATGGGGCGCCCTTTGATATTGAGAACAGTGTTGATTTCCTTTTATTCAGCATGAAGCAACCCTGACCCTTTGACCCTGTGTCGAATTCTTAGGTTCATTGTGGCATCGGACGGAGTGGTAGAGCATAGCAGAACATGAGAAACCAATTTTCGCTATCCAGTGCTGGAACTGCTAGGTGTATGTGGTATCTTTTTTTCCAAACCACAGTTCCCAGTTTTGCTTGGAAATACTTGTGCTGTTCATTGCTCAATCAAGCCAGTGTGTGACTTTGTCAGGAAAATGGGGTTTCTGACGTCTACAGGCGCCGTTGCACAATCGAGATGGTCATGACCCTCTGCCACTCAAAACTGGCGCAGCCCACAACGCGTGGGCTTGCCTTGAGAGTTGTGCATCGCGTTACTGCTGTTCCAAAGCTGGCAACCTTCCTTGCTGAGCATTCAGGTGTGCGATTGAGCGCATTCCGTGGCATACCACAGAATCCTGTCTGAAATTGACTTGCTTATACTGCGTCTTTGGTCAGGCAAACGCCTGGACACAAAACAGAGCTGATTGGACTGCTGGGATGTTTGTTAAAGTACTGTATTTGATGGTATTTATGCATGTGTCGCAGTCTTTTTCGGTATTAGTATTGTCAGATGTTATCGGTTGTCTATTTGTCCAACAGAGTTTCTCATGTTTTCTCCCGTAATGTTCTTTGTTGTGTTTGCACACATTTGCACCTGAATGGTAATTTTACTCCCCTTCCTGACTGATAACACAAGGGCGTTAAAGTGCTTTCAGGGTAAAACACTGCGATGTCCTTGCACTCCTTGCGATGGCTAATGCCATCTCATAATCTGCGTGCACTGTACCCATGCCCCAACCAGTGTGCAGCACTGCCTACCAGGGCATAATCATAAATTCCTTTCCTGTTACCACATGCTCTTTCTGACTGTACCTTCCTAGCAATGTCATGCTGCGCATATTACCAAGAACAGTATTGTTGCCACTATATCCAGCAAACGCCACCATGTCAGTTTTCAGTTTTCAATTTCAGTTCGTTCCGATGCCATTTTCGTGATCAAATTTTCTTGATTGAAATCTATTTATTCACCTGCAGGCCTTGTGACATGGCTTGGTGATGTGGTGGGCGAGACTGCCTGCCCACCGCACGGCTCTAACCCCAATCGTCCAGCACTGGTGCCAAAGGCAAAAGACGGCCACCAGGCACCCTTCCCATGGGCTGACCAACCTCCAGCCATGGCCAGCATCAGCGCATTAACGCAACTCCTCACCGATCGCGTGGGTCTCAGGGGCCCAAGGGCAGTGCATATCCTGGACGAGTACATACACGCTTGCTGGAGGATGTGCTCTTGGCTGGTGTCCCGGTGTAAAGCATGCTGGGAGGGCCCAGCCGGGGTGGGCCAGGGTGAGACAGAGTGCCGGGAAACTGCAGAGGGATGCTCAAATAGACTTGCAAGTGCAGAAATGCCGTTGTCCAGCTTTGGTAGGCTGAAAGCATTGTTTCGAAAGCCGAAAAAAGTAATCGAGCAAGGCTCCCCAGGGACGATCCCTGGCGGCTTGGGGGACGTGGGAAGCGTGAAGCATGGGGAAGAGAGTCTGGACACCTTGTCAGACGCCATTCAGCTGGGTTGGGGGGAAGGGCCTGAAGAACATATGTGGATGGCCATCCTTCGGTTCCTGGATCTCCTGTTGGATGCCTGCCACGAACGTGGGCTCATGACGTTTACCCACGTGATGCAGTATTCCGATATGTGGACGGTCGTGCGATATTTTGAGCATCCAGAGTGCCCGCTGGCCAAGGACTCCCTGGCGCTGCTGCTTGAAGTCGTGCTGAAGCTGATTCCAGGAAGCGGTGCAAGTGAGTGGATGCCTGTGGCTCAAGCTTTGGTGGCAATGCGCTGCACATGCATTGCTCATGTATTGCTACTTCATTCTGGTGGCGAAACACCGCCGATGCAAATGCCTTGTCCAGTGTCCATACTGATAGCAGTGGATTCTTGTGGATATCAATATTTTTCTGCTGGAGTTCTGAAGCACCACTGGTCACCTGTAGTCTTCATTCTTTTCTTGTGGATTTTGTGTTTGCCTTGAATCCAAAAACTCCCTGGAAAGAATGTGCGCATGGAATTGTGCCAGCAATCGTACCTTTATTGTAAGATCTTTGCCTTATCGTGTTTCAAGGCTGGGTGAGAACGGTCTGCTCCCGTTCCTGGGCAGGAAAGTTCGAAAGAAATGGGGCTGTTTCACCGTCCGGTATCCCATGTCCCTCACTGCGCCGCATTTGATCCCCTTCCTGGAATCTTGGTGCCATGTTTGATTAAATAATACTTCCTCCGTCCCAGATTAATTGTCGTCTATTTAAAAGGCCAAATTTGTTATAAGAACAGCCTCAAAAATTGAAAACAGGGTCAAAATCGAAAAGATTGTATCTCAAAACCCTTGACTGTCAATTTTCAAGAAGGAAAAGTGAGACATGACCCTTTTGAGCGCAAGGGGAAGGTAAATTTTGGTCGTTTTCGACCCCAAATATTGAGACTTACTATGTAAAAAGACCCTTGATACAAAGTACTTCCAAATACTCAATACTCAATAGATTGAC
>CAJHUC010002378.1:0-32715 GCA_905146915.1 Ostreobium quekettii | reverse complement strand
TTTTTGCATGTATTACAAACATTTCTTTGTGCGTGGCATGTAATTCCCAGGAAGAACACAGGGTGCTGCATTACAACCACAGAATGGTGTCCTTCCTCAGTCTGCAGCTGGACAAGGTAACAGACATGGAGAGGCCACCTTGTGCATTGGCAAAAGAGTGGGAAGACTTTGTTCTTCAGGTCGAGAAGGGACGCAGGTTTGTGGTCAAGCATGAATGCTCCTTTGACATCAGAACTTTCTACAAAATTGATGATGCACAAAGCATTGTGAATGAGATTTGTGGAATTTTGGAAGCACGAGCGCAAGAATGGCAGATGCGCAACAGGCCGGCACTGGAAAAGTGTGTTCCTCAAGATTGCGTGGATGAAGACAGGGAATACCTGCACATACTTCTTGCATTCATCCTCAAAGGCGTGGAAAGTGGAATTTCTGAAAATCTTCTTGGACGATGGCTTCCCATCAAGCGCAGGCATGAAGAGGAGATGGGGGACCTGCAAATCATTGAGGAGGAAGTGGTTTTCTTGAAGAGAGAGATAGGCAAGGGTGGGTACGGATCAGTGTACGAAGCAGAATGGAACCAAGAAAGGGTGGCTGTGAAGAGACACCTAGGGGGAGGGCCATGGCCAATTGAGGAGTTTGCATGTTTCGTGAAGGAAGTCATGATGCATGCCAAGTTGCATCACCCAAACATTGCCCAAGTGCTTGCAACAACACCATCCGGATGGCTGGTGATGGAAGCAGCAGATACAGATTTGGGAACATTGTGTCATGGCAAAAAGAGGCTCGATTGGCATGGCACACTGAATGTCCTCAGGCAAGCAGCTGCAGGATTGTGCTACTTGCATAGCCTCTCCCCTCCAATTGTTCACTCAGATGTGAAGCCTTCCAATTTCCTCATCTTTGGGAAGGATCCAAGCAGCTGCAGGGTCAAGGTTGCGGATTTCGGCCTTGCATTTGAAGTGCTCGAGGGGAGAAGCAAGACTGCAAGGCTGGGAGGAGGAACACTGGAGTGGGTGGCTCCAGAAATATACGAGCAGAAACCCATCTCAATTTCATCAGACACCTTCAGCTTCGGGGTCACCATGTACGAAGTTCTGACAGGACAACATCCTTATGGAGCAGACAAGTTGCAAGCATGCAAGCACGCAAAAGATGCTGCTGTGATGAAAAAGAAACTTTCCAATGAAGAGCCATGCACCATTGTGCCTGGCGACTTCCCAGAGGACATGCATATTCTCTTGAGGCGATGTTGCTCAATTGATGCTTCTAAACGACCAACAATGTCAGAAGTCTACAAGTGCCTTGAAGAGCTACCAGATGAATGGAACCCATCTTCTCAGTTTTTATCTGAGGTGACTTATGAAAGTTATCATGAAGTGCTGTTCCACATAAAACAACTAATTTGTTTTGCCCTGAAAGTTCATGAAATATTATTTGTTTCCTGGAACATTTTTGTTTCTTAGTTGTACATATTGGGATTCTGCAATGAAATATGATAACTGACTACAATTCACTCGCTGTTGGAAACCTGATACCAGATCAATTTTTTGCCTGTTTGGGACACAAGGCCAAATATACATGCACTCTGTGCACATGTTATCCTCTGGTCAATCCAGCGGCATGGCATCACATTGCTGGGCGCACTGTCCACATACTTCTACAGGAAAAGGATCCTACTATACTTTGAGAGGTGCAGGGGAGTTCCCTCGTTCTTAAGCATATGTAATACATTTGAAATTAAAATAAATAATTAATTAATTATTATATACTTCCTCCGTCCCATATTAAATGTCCTCTATTTGAAAGGCACAATTCGTAATAAGAAATGCTTTAAAAGTACAAAACAAGGTCAGAATCAGAAAGATTGGGTCCCAAAACCCCTAACTACAATTTTCAAGGAAGAAAGGTCGGTCCCACCCCTTGGAGGGCACCCTCGAAATTGCCCTTAGATTCGAAAAAAAATGTGCCCGCCGATTTCGCTTCCACTGGAGATCCGCACATTTCTGGGTCACTCCCATTCCGACCTTCCAAGAGGATGGCTTCACCACCGCCGCGGTGAAGGGCGATACCCCTTGCGTGGAATAACACTGGTCAAACGCGGCTGACGGTATTTGGATCATCGTGGTAGAAGGCCATCGTCACAACGTCGACGATGCCAGAAATCGCCGCGACCCTAGATCCAAGATGCAAGGACCTACAACGAGCGGAATAAGCCAAAGTCAAGGACGTTCAAACCTAGGCTCTGTGCACCCTACCACTCCAAGGTATTTGGGTGGCTTTGCATGGACAATTTGCCTTGATGGATCTTTGAATCGAGGCCTTCGCGTGCAACTTGGCCCACGATCCATGAATTGCCACTAGCACCCCCCTCTTTTGTGTGGTCCACAATCCATCACCACATGTATCGTTTGCCCTTGCGAAAAAGACACGGTGTTAGCCACCTGACGGTCCTCTTTATATCTAGCCGCCTAAAATTCCACAGAAAAGCCAATTTCACAAATCGGGTATCAACAACAATTTCCACATTCGGCTGCCACTGAATGCGGCGCTCCACTGTACCTTGTCTGTCAAATTGTCAGGGGGATTCGCAGTCACCCTCTATTGTCTTGATGGCACCAACAGAGGGCGAAAAGTCCTGGCTGCAAAAATTCGCGGCCGCAAGGCAGATCCGGTCCACCAGGCCAGCACTGAATTTCGGCTGTGAGCTACGGCTAATTGCACGATCAGGCCCTTCGGAACTCGTTTCCTATCACCGCACTTCCTCGTGAGCACCACGCCAATCTTATATCCCAACAACGTGATTAGGTTTGCACGGGCGGCTCCGTTTTACCGCCACGAAGGCGTGCTCCTCAAAACAGCGAAGGAAACCTTTTTCGCGGAATCGTTGAAAAACGGGCGGGTTTCTGGCTGGAGGACCCTTACTGCAAAGTACCGCCAAATCCTCAATTCTTAACGGATTGACTTGAAATTTTGGCCGTATACTCCGAAAATGTAGGCGCAGCTTTGGACAAAGTTCTATTGAAAAAGAAATAATTTAAGGTGGAGAGGTGATGTGTCGAAGTCATAGAGGACATTTAATATGGGACGGAGCAAGTATATATATATACATATATATATATATATTTATATATATTTATATATTTATATATTTAATTCCAAATGTATTACATATGTTTTGAAAAACGAGGGAACTCCCCTGCAACGCTCACTGTGCAGTAGGATCCTTTGCCAGCAGAAACCGATGTAGGATCCTAAACAAAGAAAAGCAAGAGATAGCATTGTTCGTGAAGGCCAGAATGTTCCTGCAGGGGAGTCCCAAGCAGTTCGGCAAAGTGTTCGGCAAGAGGGAAAGTGTATCAGGTCATGTCCCAAATGTCCCATAATGTGTCCCAATGTGTCCCGAAATGTCCCAAAGTGTCCCAAAGTGTTTCAGAGTGTCCCAACTATCCCATAAGATCCCCGGTTTGTTGCCCTATCTGACTTCCAGCAACGGTCATCACCATGTCAATATAAACATAATCCTCTCTCAACTATGCCCGTCGGACAGCCCTCAAAAAGCGAGCCAGGTAAGGTCGTCCCAGTCCGGAAAGATAAGCCCAATACCAATCACCAAATTAAGAGCACTCAAGAAATGTTGTGCACTAGATCGACAGGTCCAGCACTTTGGGCGCCGTGCACTTGGCCTTCACTGTGCTTGCTTTGGCCGCTCATCTGCGGCAGTGATTCAATGCCCATTCTATGTAACAATAGTGTGGAAAATGCAAGTATTGATGCGAAAAGAGTGCCCAGAACAAGGGCGTATGGGAACGCCTGCAAGAGATGTTCTCGCCGGGAGGGCCGTAGGCGAGGCACAATGCAGGGCAGCCCAGGCACTGGCTGCCAGCGCCTTTTGGGTGCCCTGCAATGGACTGTAGATTGATCACCAATTGACTGACGCCATGGCACACGACCGCAGTTGCTAGGCAGGGTCTGCTTATCACAACCTTGCTCAGCACAAATGCGCCCTGATGGTGGCTTCCAAGCACGGGTGTGGTGCCTCCCACACGGCTGCTTGTGCTACACACGGGCAGCATAAATGAGTGCCCAAGGACTACCACTGTGATAAGTGGAATGGCACACCTCTTACCTCAAGGGAGCACAATACTCTCACCATAGGCACCCGTTAGTGAGATAGGCCTCCGTGGGCAGCGAGAGAGGCTGGAGAGGAGGTCCACAATCATGACAGTCGAGAAGGCCCACAATCATGACCAGGCCCACATGCAGATGCATTGTTTGCCCATGCAGCCAGCTCGCCATTGCACTACAGGCTCTAGTTGGTGCTTGCTCAAGGGCCTGCAAAGCAGTCGTCGCTGCAGAATGCTGGCGCCAGCTTAGGACCAGCCCCACTTTTGTTTTAATTTCTTTGTGTGCACAGCCAGAAGAATTAGCAATTGTGGGCCACTGGCACCCTCTCTTTGAGGTCTGCTGCATCATATCGCCTTGTGAGGTTCTGCAGCAGAGCCCCTTGCAACATTGGCAAGCCCACCTCATGTATCCCTAGGAACACCTCCCAACAGCAACAAACTTGCTCTGTGGATTGCTGGGATCCATGCAATGTGCCCGCTAGTCCATGCATCACACGACGCTGTGCTCCATTCTGCCATCGTTGCGATTGTTCCCGTTGTTCCTTGAGTTGCTGACCACACCTCCAAGCTTTCATTGTGCTCAAGGGGTTTAGTCATTGATGGCGGTTTTCACTTTGATTTGGCCGCGTTCGTCACCTCAGGTCGCCTGATTCCCGTCCCATTGCCCGCTTCGCTGCAGTAAGGAAGCCAAAAATCACAACTTCACGTTGTAACATATAATCATGTGAAATGCTACAACAATAAATCAATCTAATGCAATTTATATGAAATATTTGATGAAGCTCAGTTCATACCTGTAATTTAACTTGGAATTGATGGAGAAAAAACTAACAAATAATAACACCAACAAGGTATTTGAGATTAGGATTTATTCTGGCATGACCTATGCCGTTTTCGCCTGATTTGATCGGCCTGTACGGTGGCAGGAAATGCATGCCAACGGTGAGCAAGCCCTCCAGTATCGAGATTGGCGATGCGACCACGTTCTCAAGGGGCAACATGCCATACTGTCATTGGCAATGATGGCAGACTGGTTGATGTCAGGATCGGTGGATGGAAAAGTACGAGTGTGGAAACTCGGGTGCTGGGAATCTACCCTGTTGCTGCTCGAGGGCCACGTGGGTGCTGTGCGGTCATTGGCAGCCAATGGCGAATTCCTTTTCTCTGGCGCTGCTGACCAGACGGTGAGGGTGTGGAAGCTAGGGACCTGGGAATGCACGCAGGTTCTTAAAAGGCACACTGGTTGTGTGCGGTCGCAAGTAGCAACAAGGAGCCATTTGTTCACCGGGTCGTACGACACGACCATCTGCGTGTGGAGGGTCGGCACGTGGGAATGCGAGCACGTGCTTGAAGGCCATGATATTTGGGTGACCTCATTGGCCGTCAATGACCGCTACTTGTTCTCCTGTTCAATGGACGAGACCATCAGAATATGGGAAAGGGGTGATGGGAAGTGCCAGCGAGTGCTTCAAGGGCACTCCACTTACGTGCTGTCTTTGGTGGTAAGTGGCGATTTCCTGCTTTCAGGCTCCAAGAGAGTCATTCGCGTTTGGAGCCTCGCCACATGGAATTGCGTCAAAGAGATTGAAGGGCACACCGATTGGGTGTGGTCACTGGCGGTCAGAGGTGGTTTGTTGTTTTCCGGGTCAAGAGACCACACAGTTCGGGTGTGGAAGATGGGCACTTGGGAATGCATTCGAGTTCTCCAAGGTCACGCAAGCGATGCAAATGCTGTGATGGCCACTGATGAGTGTATTTTTTCTGCGTCCGATGACAAAACCGTTCGAGTGTGGGAGAAGGTGCACTGAAATGACATTGAACGGATTTCAGTACTATGATTGTTAATCGGTTCTCTTGATTTGCAGCAAAATTTCTTATCAAATTGCAATGCATCGATTGACTTATGTGTGCATTGGCATACACATGAGTTCTATTGGAAGTGGACGATTTGGCGAATTTGTGCACTGGGGTTTGAAAATTCAAAATTAGCGAAGCCTAACCGCGCAGTGAAACTCAAAGTATAAGGTGGCAGCTTTTCGTGTGGCACCTGGTCGAAGCTCTTGTACTGGCTGTTCCGCACAACGAAGCATTTCAAGGGGCAACAGAGTCCATGGAATTTCTAAGTTCCGTGCAGGCTTGGTCTTTACACTTGCGTATTTGCTTTTGCGTTTTTTCGCGCAAAGCCATAAACACAGAGAACGGGCTAATTTGCAGCTATAGTTAGCATTTCCATGACTCGTTGAGACACCCGGCTTACATGATGAAGCCGCATACAATGTTCAGTCCTCCTCCTCTCGGTCACCCGAACAGAGCCCCTATCTTGCCCTCGGAAGAGCAAGAGCGTCGTCGATCAAGTGGTTATTTTCTGTCTACTCCAGCGCGTATGTTTGACGCCGCCCGGACTGCCTGATGCTGTACGTATGTCCTCATATACAGAATGTTGCATTTGCATAGTTTTACGCGCATTTAGGCGCAAAAACTCAAAAAGTATTCCTACAAAAAAATGTGCGTAAATGCTCAGTGCTTACACTGTGAAGATCAAGCATGGCTCCGGGACTGGCGGATTCCAAAGGCCCTCGATTTTGGCCTTGTGTATTTTTAATTCTGGAGTTTCAAGTTTCCTTTTCTTATACATCCTTTTCAAGTTCCCTTGTATGTGAATGATGTGCACCGGGCACTCTCGTATCTAGTTTTGAGGAGCTGCTACTCTGCCACGTCGACAGAGCTAACGAGTGTATGTCAGGGTTGTCCTTTAACCGACGACCTGCGTGCAGTAATCTCACCGGCGCTACACATACGCAGCCCTGTGGCTGTTGGCATGGTCATTTTGATGTGCTGATCTATTCGTTGTCTTACAATGGCATTGGACAATGCGTGTTGCGGTGTCAGACACAGATGATTTCTGCACGCTCCAGAGCCCGACCTTCGCAGTCGTCGGATGGCTTTCGTAGAATGAGTGCACCCGACATAGGAGAATGGGGCATCTGGTACATCTCCTTCCGATGCCACTAGAATTGGGTCTCCCCGTTGCGCTTGACTCACCGATGACCACTATCCCACCCTACCCCGTCAGTTGTTTATGCTGACTCCCAACAACGCCTCCGCTGGTGACCGCGAAGTTTGAATCTCTTCCAGCCAGAGGTGCCGACACAACAGCTGGACAGGACTGGACGCCGCGAAGTGCATAGCCACCAGACCAGGTAACGTTTTCCTGCCTTTTCCTTTCACACGTGCTTGTGAGGGTCTCGGGACCTGGGATTCTGTAGATATCGTGTACTCTGTAGATATCGCAACCTGCTGGCATGGGCGTTTCCATGACGCAAAGGGACGGCGTCCTGGGGTTGGAGACGCCCCGCCGGAGAGGTAGGACGCCCGGACCGTAAGAGCAGGTAGTGTTCAACATGCTTGGATGCAGATTGCGATGCAAATCCGCGCTTGAGGCGGCTTGGCACCTCTGCTGCCAATCCGGGCGCAACACACCAAGGGGCGTCGCCGTCCCCATGATGGTGTCCCACTACCCCTTTCCCTCCAGCAAACTACGCATCGATTGCCAGTGTGTCCCTGCGGGCCGCAGACCCCCCCCCCACCACAACCTCTTGCCTGTGTTCTGGGCTAGGCCGCTCCCTTGCGTGCATCCCTTGTCAGCACGATCTCAGCCAATGTGTGGGGACGCAGGATGGATCTCATGAAACCTCGACGAGAGACGCGCTGCCATACTTTGAAATTGGCTTCAACATGACAAAGCGAGTGTCCTTGGTTCCTCGTATGCAATGGCGGGGGCGCATACATCCGCTAGCACTCAAAAGTCCCGGATACGTTCATTTTTCCCGCTTTTCAACCTTTGGGTTGGACATGGTTTCGTGATTGCTATCCCGATCCAGGTGGATTGTTCCGAAATATGTTGGGTGGAAATTTGAACGCAAAATCCAAGTCCATGTGACGTGAGAGATGCGTACACGCATAGCTGTGCAACTAGCACCACAATTTAAGGCCACGTTCATCATATCATTACACCGTGCAGAGCATCTGAGCCTATCGCCACTACACAACACGCGCAACCACGGAAGAAGTGACAACGCGTAGCACGCACATAACGTAACACGTAACACATACGCAACACGTACGCAACACGTGCGCAACACAACGTATGTACGTAACACAGAGTATGGACGTAACACGTACGCCGTAACACGTGGAAAGAAGCAGGCTTGGTATTTTGGAAGTCAACAATGTCCATCTGTGGGTAGTTACGCATAAGATGTTTCTCACGGTTATCACGTAAACCGTCGTGAAATGCGTAATAATGGGCCCTCTGTGCTTAGTGATACATACAGGCTCAGGGATTCCGAGGAGTGGCAACTAACCGCGCCAAAATTTGCACAAGACGATTTTTGTCCGGTGAAATCGCTGCCCTTGATGAGGGCTAGGTATGCGCTGTGTTGCCGGTGCTAGAAAGAGCGCAGGGTTGATCGTTGATTTGGGCATCGCCGTGTAATCTGGGGATGTCGGTGAGCCGTAAATATGGCTGTAGGAATGACCGTTTCTCCATTTACGCTTTTTATGCGTAAAAGTTCCAAAGTACAAATTCAGCCTTCAACGTAAATAACAAGCCTAAAAGGAAGAGAGTTCGTTCAAGGGAGGAAAGGAGTTTGGCCCCCGTTCGCAGGGCGCGCATCAGTCACGCGCACTGCCAGCATCACATGGTCATTTCAGACAACACTGGGACGCAGATGCTGCCAGGCATTTGTCGCTCGCAGGGGCACATTTGAGGGCCTCCAGGGCTACGCACACTGCGCCAGTGTCAAGGCCTTGGGTTCGGTGCAACGCCATGACAAAGGGAGCCCGGAAGCAGAGCGTGGAATGGCCGGTCGGCGCCCATGCCCGACGTCGCCCGTGCACCGCGTGTTGGTGAAGGAAAATTCAGAAGCAGAGTCAAGAGATTTAGGGATGCATGTTACCATTTCGCGCCCACAGGACCGGAGTGGTGGCAGTCTTTTTAAAGTGCGAAGTCAGTAATCTGCAGGGGCTTAGCGGCAGGCTTCTTCAGTGTTGGAGGCGCTCACTGAGCGGAATGGGCGAGATGGGGAATGACGTGCTGCGGAGAAAATGCTGCGGAGATATGTGGTGTACATAGGCATCTAAAAGCTGTTTTCGCAGTTCTGGGAAGTGATTATTGTTTTCGGTGTCCGTATGCTTATTTAATTCCAGATCATCAAGATCAATCAAGATCGCTTAGGAGCTCCTTTCTTGGTAGCATTCGCGCATAATTTACATTGTGATGTTCTAATTCCTAATCGCTGGTAACCTGCAGAGGCCTGGCAACCTAAGCCCCAAAACCACCCGACCGACGAGCGACAAAGGTGGACTCCAAGGCGCCCGCTCCAAGGATGCCAGGGCACCTCTCTAAAGTGAAAGGTCGCGGAGATTGCACCGTTGGGTCGATCGCCACAAACAGAACTTCGTTGACCTTCCCCTGCCCGCCACTCCTCCCTCAAATCCTAACGCCACTCGCTTCCAGTCAGCGGGCAAGCAAGGACGTTAAATTGCCACAGTGAGGGCGCCGAGCGTCTTCGAATTGTGAACCACGGCGATCGGCGCGTTGGGCCAGTCGCCGCAGGCTCAAGTTTTCAAATTGAACATGCCCCCCCCCCCCCCCCCCCCCCCCATCTCCTCCCCTTCATCTACCCCCCAACCGCCTCTCGCTTCCAGTCCAACGCCAGAGACGCGCCCACCAAGGCGGCCTTCCAGCCTTCCTCGTTTGAAGGTCGCGGCGATTGACCGGTCGGATCGATCGCCATGAACCGCCATTTCAAGTTCGAGCATGCCACAGTCCCTTCCATTCCACCCCAACACCCCACCAAAACGAGGCTCTAGCCAGGTCGCAAGCGATGGCAACCGCCGCCGCCGCCGCCGCCCGCTCGCCGAAGCGCAGCCTAGTTCACGCTGCCGCAGCCCCCTGCACTAGGAAAAAAAGGGCCAAATAACACTTTTGTGGACACACATAAAACACAATTCATCAACGTTTTGCACGCTAAGACCACAAAAATAACACAAACCCGTAAACTTTGTACACGTTTGAACACGTGTTATTTGGCCCCTTTTTCTCCTAGTGCTGTTAGTATGTGGTCAACGGCTTGCACACCGCCTGTCGCGCAGCCTCCGCCATCATTGCGATGCAAACGCCGTCACGAATGCGCGCTCAATCCCAAAAAATGACACTTAATTGACGTTGGTGAACGAAACTGAACGGGCAAAAGGCGGGTGAGAGGAACCTAATAGGAAGGACCTGGTTTGTGGGGCCCATTTTGGCTTAGAAACGGCACTCAGTGAGTCACACCCAAACAGGTGTGCAAGGTTTGCGCTCACGTGAACAGTCGGTGAACTTTGTGGCACGGTTTACAACCAGGCTGGACACATGAAGTGGGCATGAAATTAGTCCTTCAGCTTTTCTGTGTTCGGATCCCATCTTCTTGTGCTGACAAGGCTACCGTGTATCAGTGGCGGTAGGCCCTAAGTTGCGGCGCAGCCGATCGCGCGACAGCTGAGCTGTGACGGGCCTCGTGCTGGCCACCGATTCCCCCGCTGGGACGGGAGTCTAAAGGGCGTAGTCGGAAGGCAGCGACGGCGTCTAGCGTTGGAGGCTCAGACTTCGCACGGGCTTGGCGAAGCACGCCGCATGAAGGTGAGTCGCATTCCTCGAGTCGCAGACGATCCGCAGTTGTCCACAGCAAAGTCTATTTGGCGTCTCAATGGTGACGATCCGCCCGGAGCCGACGTTCTCAACGCGCTGGATCGGGCTTTCGTCGTCCAGCGAGATCATTCCAAGGTGCGGTAGGGTCAGTGGGGCACAAGGGGATGGAATTGCCGCGGAAAAGGAGGGCACGGGCTGGTGTGCCAATTGCATGGGGCACAGCTGTTGGCAACCTCCGCACGGATAGGGCCGATGGGTCGGTTGGTCGCGCGCACGTGTACGCGTCCACTGCACAGTTGACCGACGTACATGTATGGGAGGGGACCCGTCAAGCCAGCCGTTATGTATGCTGGTCGCCATTTGTCAGAAGCCCTTCCCTTGACACCAAATTTTGAATTTGCCAACAACTTCGAGAAGTTGTGAGATTTGGAGTTCAAAATTTTCACCGTTGTTACTTGTGGATGTTCGCAGGCTCGGCCTGAAGGAAGCAAGGCATGCGATCCTATATATAGCGTAGCGTACACTTGCCAATTGATTGCATTCTCCAAGTGCTTGGAGTGCCGGTCAACGAAACAGGCCAATGTGTCGGCGGCACAGACCGCAGGTTAGTGGATGCGAGGCTTCTATACAAAAGACCTTCCGCAAGTGGAAGAACACCAAGCATACGTGGAAGAGAACATGGCGTCGAGGACCAGTGTTTGACACAACAGAGCAAGTATACCTGCTGTGTTGGATTTACTCTGCCAAACTCACTGGCTTGTTTGATGGCCGTACTCTACACAAGTGGCTCACGAAAGAAGCGTTCGCGCAGTACTCGGATACGCATGGATGCTTACCCCTACATGGATGCATTGAATTGGTATCACGGTATCGATCGATACAGCGCCCATTTATGCTCACTGGTGCTGGTGAATCCAAACTGTGTACAAGTTCCCATTCAGTGACGGAACCAAAGCACAGCAAAACCCAAGCTCAATGCCTCCTGTGCTGGGATCATCAGCACAGTCGGCCAGGAGGACAAGCGGTTCTTTTGGAGTGTGCATCCTAAACAAAACGTAGGAATTTTGCTGACCGTGCAAAGATGGTTCTTGGTGCTTAGCATAAGAGTAAAATCTCCAAACCCAGGTCTTGTAGTCAGGTCTGTATTTTGTCATTAATCGTCATAAACAGTTTACTACATCCACACAATCCTTCGAGGCATATTCATCAATTGTGCTTATATGTGTTTAAGGATTCCTTGCAGCCTGGCAAACGACAACACCTTGACTGATGGGACAAAGGAAGTCACGTACGGATGCAAGCTTTCCCACAGGGCAAGGTGGGAACGCTGTCCTTAGCGCATGCGGGCTGTTTATCCTTCAAATGATCTTCTTGTTGAGCTATGTACAAGCAGCACCCACGTGCATCAGGAAGTGCCAGATTACGGTAGCAAGACGAGGGGAATGAAGCAGTTCATTCTCCAGGAGGTATCAAACGCGGTTGCATACGGCTTAGCCCCCCTCACAGATACGCATCTATCTTGATGGAAAGGGAGTCGTCAATTACCAACTGACCAACAGACCAGGAACACTGAGGCATGCCGTCGATGACTTGTCCAGGGGAGCAAGTCTGTCATGATGTACATCATCGGAGTGGAAGGCATGGGCTGATAATCGGGCATTTTCTGCTGCTGTTCAGGACTTGGACAGCCATTCGTGGCAGGGTTGCAAACGTGGCCTGTGGTGGCAGCTGCAAAACAAAAGGCTAGTTTTCTTTCTTGTTGACTACCACCAGGCTTTCGGGAGTCTTACTGCACAGCCATGGTGTTGGCGCCCTGCGTGTGGACGCAACATACTAGTTTACACACGAGAAGTTGCCATGCCTGATTGCAGGGCCGACAGACGCCAAACACACAATGTTCCCCATCTCAACGGGATTGTGTTCAAAGGAGAACGAAAACTCCTACACTTTCTTTACAGTACATTGGAGGATGCATGTCGCAAATACGTCGAGCATGTGCACCCGCAACTGCTACAGTCAGAGCTGCAGCGACATCTGCAGCCACAGCAGCTGCAGCGCCAGCCGCAGCAGCTGCAGTGCCAGCCACAGCCATGGGGACAACTGCAACCTCTACTGCAGCAGCTACCGCACCAGCGGAGTGGTGAGGAGGAGCATGGACAAGATGAAACACTGCAGCAAGAAAGGAAACTCGAGCATTGACAAGTGCAGTCACACTATGGACAGACACAAGAGATGCAACAGCAGCCCCTGCAACCTCATTTGCAGCTGTTGCAGCAACAGCCAGTACAGCTGCTTCCGCAGTGTAATCATGGGCACCATATCAAAGGACAGGAGGGGGGATGGACACAGCGACTCACTGCAGCAGTGGCAACTTCGACCATCAGAATCGCGATGACATCGTGGACAACTGCATCAGGAACAACATTAATTGCTGCAGCTCTATAATCAACCATTACAGCCGTAGTAGCCACAGCTGTTAGAGCCGCAGCCACAGCTGCCGGAGCCACAGCCACACCTGCTGGAGCCACAGCCACAGCCGTTACAGCTGCAGCATCCATAAGAGGCACAACAACTATTCCTGCAACCACATTCGCCAGTTGCTACAGCAACAGCCAGCACAAGCGGTGCTGCAATGTAGTCAACGACATGTTGAAGTACATCAGGCGAGTCATTGCAGCAGGGGCGACTTCAAAGAGCAGAATTTCAAGGGCATAATGGACAACTGCATATGGCACAATTCCAATTGCCGCAGCTGCACCAACAAGCATTACATTCTGAGCTACAGCCGCTACATCCTCAGTCGCATCTGTTAAATGGTCCAGGACATCATTCTGGTGCATTTGATGGGAATGGACATAGCAGGGGCCTGCAACAAATACAAATGCAACCAAATGAGAGACAATAAGATTTGTTTCAAGCGCAGTCGCTACAAGAAGAGCCGATGGGTGGCCAAAAAAGGGCTCAACGGCGAAGGACAACATAGGCACAGTGCGCTACTGCCACGAGGATGAGTGTGCGGGATGAATTTGTAGTTATGTCCAAGGCAACAAGATCCGCAAGCACATAGGATAGAATGGTTGTTGTAAGGCAACAACAGGATGCGCAGATAAAAGAAGAAGATGAATATCTGCATGGCAAATTCGTCAACATCCGATACTTTTCCAGTGAGTGTCCCCCTGCAACTGTGTTGAGTGATGGAGCTAGCTACATCACCAATGCTGCAAAAGTGGTACTTTCCAAATAGCAGACCTGCAATGAGTTGGTGGTACATGAGGGAGAAAGCGAAAAAGCAATTCAAAACTATGCCCAATCAGAAGATCCGCGAAGCAGTTATGCAAGGTGCTGACATCTTGTATCTGTGTTGTGGTACCAGCGAATCTGAGGTTGCCACAATGTTGTTCAAAGACTACTTGGTGGAGCTTCAAATGTTGGGAGATAAGTCAGCTGATGTGCAGGCATTCACAGGCTCCTTTAGGAAGCAACGTGTTGATAATCCAGTGAAGGCTGGTATGAGTGCTTCAACTGGTCGATACCAAGCACCTACAACACTTTTGATTGGGACCAAGTACAGAAATGGGCACATTCTGGTCCGCTTTACGTTGTTTGGGATGCTCCACCTAGGAAGCACATCTCCATCTAGCTTTTTAACGAGAAGGAACGCTTCCAGATGCAATATTCAAGGACTTGGCTAAGCCCATATTCAAACGGTTGATGGGAAGTATGCCTTGTAAATCTTGGAAGTAGTGCAACGAGGCACATTATGCAACATGGTGACTAGCTATATGGGGGGGCCCAAATATAGGGCATTTTTCACTTGCTCTTCTGGAGCAACAAGGGGACATTGCAAGCATTCTTTTGGCTACAATATCCTTCAAGGGCTTGCGGTTCCCAAGAGCCACTTTGTGGATCTCCCGATTGAGAATGGGAGGAAGCGTGGCAGGCAAGAAAAAACATTGCAAGGACAAGCATTGGTAAGGAACTAGCGAATGGTGATTTCCACACCGGGTGAACTAACATGGTTCCTTCCACTTCTCATATTGGGATCTCCAATATGTGCTTTTGTAGTTCATTTAATGCCTGCACCTTGTTATTATGGTCTCTTGAAAGGTAGTAGTGATGTGCCTCTCCTTGCTAGGGATAGCTCTGAACATGCCATGATCCGTTGAAATGGATCTGTCTATCAATAACAACTATGGCTAGGAATGGTGTTGAAATTTGGTTGGATGCAAGTTCCACATATCAAAAAATATTTTTAATTATCTTATAAACTTGTTGGAAGTAGTCTTGAAGTGGTTTGAAATGGTTCCGACAAGATTTCGATTTTGTGATGACAAAGCTTTTTGTAAATAGACACTTCTCACATAATTGGACCTCGTGCTGTGAGACAGGCAATTGTATTTTTGCGATGATGGCCCTATAGGAATACTTGCAAACACACCATGAACACTCCTATTTACTATTTTGCAGTTTTGATTACATTTTTTTTTGCACGTATTTAAAGGCAATTAAGCGCAAAGTTCATTGCTAGTTATGGGCTGGCGTTGACTTGCGCAATCGTTTCTTTGGTTTTCTCTCATTAGTGCTGGCTAGTGAATGCGTGCATTTGAAGATAAGTACCTTCCAAGGCACTTTAGAGTTTGGTTTTAGGCAATGTTTGATCCACCTGCGATGCCAACAGCATTCCAATTCACACACCCAAACGAATCGTGCGAGCGATTATTATTGTATTATATATACATGTTCCTTTGATTCCCTACAAGATACCTCAAGTTGGTGGCAGTCAACGCATTGTTCACCAGCCTTTCTCGAAGAAAGCCTTGGCGCGTGGCGGAAAAGCCACGGCATCGAGGCCAATACGCCATGCATTTCCAAGGCATACATGGACAGGGAGGGATCTCCTGGCGGCTTACAGAGAGCCAGGTCACTCGGCACAAAAAGTACTGTTACCGCCACCTGACAGGAACCCACTTTCCACCCACCTTGGTCAATTCCATGGGTCCAACAACAACACACTGAAACCCAACTGGCCTGGAGATGTGGCAGACCATTTCATATATTCATGGTATGTCATACTCAACCTGTGAAACCAACAGTTTACGTGCCATTTGTGATGCACTGCCACTACTGTTCTCATGCGCCATCCAGGGCATAGTCCCCTGGCGCCACATATTCTCACAAATTGCCACAAGAGGAGCATGGCGCACCTACTTCAGAAGTGCAGAGGGCGGCCGCGCCGCTGCTCCTGCGACATAGTCCACCTTTGCGGGGCGCCCTCCAGCTAGAGGATGGGACGTCTGCAGCCAGTCCGAGCTCGAGACATATTGGAAGACGACCAAGAAGTCTAATCTCGATTGTTTAAATTGCTGAGGTACCGCAATATCTTTGTTGACCACATGATCCAACATGGGGATTTATTGGGGACTTGGCCCTGAAAATGACGGCATTGGATTACATTGAAGCAGCGTTTGCTCTGCAAACATGGGGCTTCGCCTTATTTCACTAGTAAAAACAGGCCAGATGACACAGCCCTGACACGGCTTGCTCAAAATCCAACTGTGTACTTTGGAAAATGTGGTCCCGAAATTGCACAGTTAGTACACACATTGACAGAGTTTTAGTGGCGCATCATAGGAAATCATATAGTCTACACAGTTTTTGGAGTTGTCGTATTTCCTATATGATCGAAGCAGTACCGCTGCTGTACTGATCAGCATGGAATGTCATGAAACGCCTAGCCATCTCATGATATTCCACCGGTTGTTCGTGCTACCATCAAGCTGCTGATCATGTGACTGAAACCATGTAATATCGTCCAGTAATGCGATACAATAACATAGACTGTGCTGTTTTGATACAATTTATTAAAAGATTTGCGGTTGTTTGTGTAGCTTATGTGATTCAAATTTGACAAACAGTTGTTCAACATTTTGAAAATCAAGCAATCCATGGCAAACTCGGTGCACGCGGTGCTCAAACGCACTCTGCTTTTCCGAAAATCGCCCAAGGCTCATCAAGGTCGAGTTGACAACCCAACCCGTCTTATCAAGAGGGCCACAAACAAGACTTGGGATCTCATGCATACCAAGTTTGCTATCCCACAGTGCCAGCCCATTGCATCGACCCACAGCACCAGCCCTCAATTCCAATTCACAGTACCAGCTGGGCAGCCGTCCTCGCCATTTCGGTGAAGTCGGCAAGTGAATCATATGTCATGAAACACATGAGCGGCTGGCAACTGTGGCTTAATTGGTGCCAGACTTTGATCTCTTTGGTCCGACATCTATGGATCTGGCACTAATTGGCCAATTGTGATTGCATTTTTCTTATTGAATTTCACAGGACATCGCTCTTGACCACCGAGCTCCAGCAATGTAAATTGAAAAGGTGCAAGTGATTCATTGAGAATAAAACCGACAGCCATTCAATCGCTTTCCTGTTGGGATGCCTTAAAATGAGATGTTTTCTGGTTTCATCAATTAAAGCTGATGACGGGATTGCAGATCTGTAATTGACGGAGTTAGCATAATGGTCAATTTCTAGTAACCCTAACAAACTTTGTTTAACAACAAAATGTCTATAAAATTGACGGAGTAAATGCAAAGAATGGGTCGGTTAGTTTGTTACATCTCCTCAAAATCAGTGTACATCAGCTCAACAATTAAAGTTTCCTTGTTTAATTTAACTTCAAGGTCCATTGGTGTATCAGCTGATGAGATTGATTTGCAAACTTTCAACTGGACAAGGGACCCAATACAAGCTGGGAAGCAAACTGCACGTGATCGTGGCAAAATCAATTACTACAGGAAGTACCTGATAGTTTCAGTTATGGAAAATTTTCGGTGATGAATTCAAATAGCCATTGCCTGTAACTGCTTTCCCATACCATCGGTGATGTCGATTGACGTCGTTTATGGTAGTATTTTGGTCACTAAGCTGTATGTTGATGCCGTTCTTAAAACATAAGAAAAAACAGTAGCTATCAATATCCTCACGTATTCCATGCCGGCATTTAACAAACAATCACAGGTTCTACAAGACTTTTAGTGCGAGTGCATTAAATAACTTCGATCTAATAGTTTTGATAGCAGTCGAGCACACATGGATCAATCGTGCTTTTTGGATTGCTGCGAGTGGCCCAGAGACAATGTCAGAAATAGTCCTCATAGTCACAATGGTCGCTGGAGCTATGTACTGAACTATTCCAAGTGTTTCTACTCAAGAAACCAAAAGCTTCTCGCAATGCAATACCAGTGTAGGGGTGACCACGGCACAATTACTTCAACTTCGAAACGGATTGTAATCTATACATTTTTGATTCAATAATGTATCCTACAAATTTTGAATGTAATTCCACGTACATGATGACGAAAACGCCCCAGGGCCCTTGTGCATAGACTAAATTTAAATCATTGCGATGCCGAGAATGTATGGCTCTTTGTGAGCACGGATCCTGCCTCCGCAGGCAGCTGCGATTGTCTGGGATTTCCCCAGATTCCCAAAATTCCGATAGAAGTTATTCCTACCGAATACAATGTGTTGAGTCCGCGAACTTCTCGTGTATGTCTACCTTCCCGTTGCCAATCAGGTCTGCTTGTTTCAGAACGGGTAGGACGTGGAGCGGTGGCCTCAAAACAGTGGATCGGTGCTTCTTGAGCTTCAAAATTGAGGGAGAAACGTGAGCTACTTCCTCCCTTCTTTTCTTTGGCGAGCTGGCCACTTTCTGCAATGCCGTCGAAGCCTTGAAATTGAAGTCATGGGAGTCCACTGAAATTCTTGCCTTGCCAGTGCAGTCGTCTCTTGGAGAAATACAATTCTTTGGCAATTAAAGCAGAGTTTGCGAGGCAGCAATCAATTCAACATCTGGTTGTTTGATGCTTGCTTGCAATACTGCACACAACAGCCTATCTGTGGCGCCCTAGCTTGTTGTGAACTTTACCCATTTTCATTGGGTCTGATTCCTCGTTGTGAATGGTGGCATGTACGACCCTTTCCCTTGTGGCTGGTTGCACTCCTCTGCCAATCTTTTGACGTTGTAGCTCAGCTGTTGTAGGTGCATTGGTGCTCCCCTTGCTGCGCAGTATGTGCGGAGGGGCGTGCAGCCCCTGCATGCTGCGTTAAGCTGTTTCCGCCTCGAAAATGCGCCCTTCACATTCCCGGCCATAAATTAAGCGAGATGCAGCATTACTTGATAAATCATCAGAAATTTGCAGACAACACTCGAACCGTTCGATCAGGGTGCAAATTGCTGATTTGATGAGGTCCCAAATATCCAAATCAGATATAAGCTTTCTGCATCATAATCTCACATATGGCGGACCTGTGAGAACAAAATTCATCGTGACTTCTTCTTCCATGTGTCCCCATCTGAGTGCAATGATGGCGGGCAGCAACCAGACAGGCATTCTCTCATTCCTGTTGGAAAGCTATTCATTACTTTGGTGTGGGCCAGTGCGGCGAGCTCACCCCATTCGAGTGGGGTGGCGGGGGTTCCTGTTGGGTGATGGGAGGGGCAGGAGTCCCCTTAACAGTCTTGAAGCCTCTGTGCTCGCAGCCGGTTCGTTGACAGTTGTCGCTACCAGCAGGCTATTGTTGATTTTGCCATTGCCATATCGACCATTAGAGGGCAAGTCCTTATTGTGCATTTGATTTAATCGGTTTGCGGACACCCTACGCAAAACGCATGTTGTACATGTTCAGTATTAATTGCTTAAGGGCAACTACGGCAGCCACATGCCATTTTTCTGGGACCATAGACGATTTCACGAGCATCCAAAAAACACCACGTGCTTACTCTTGACGGATGAAATTCACAGTTTGACGCACTTCCCAGCTTTCCTCAAGCTACAGCCATCATCAAAAAACACCCAACTTCATTTCCCCCGATATAGGCAATGAAACCATCACAAACTCACATTCTCCTTGTGGACAGTTCAAAGGAGCGTTGTCAAGTTGACTCTTCACCACCGCTACGAAAACTTGCCGCCTCAACATGCTACCAAATTCCATGAATTTCCACTCGAAACTAAGTTTTATCTGCCCCCGATATTGCCAGCATCTGAGCAGTCGACGGGTTGCCATGCCAACTGGAAGGAATACAAAGGATTCCAAGAGTTACCAACCAAGGCCAGCTAGGGAGGCCGCAACGTCTCGGCCCAGTAAACTAGGCATCGACCCTGCAGGCACTGTTCTTTCCTTTCTCCTTGACCATCCTTTCCTTTCGTCTTGCCCACCCCTTGCATGTTTTGCAGACGGGTAGCCACATATATGTTTCTATATGTTTCTATATAGAAACGCGTGATAACCGATTTCTGATTCAAGGGGTCCAGTGCCTCACCCGACTCGCACAATGGTCAACATAGTTGCATTTTCACGTCAATGGTGACCGCCGTCAAAGTTTTCCACAGCTTCACGGCGGGAACGGAAGCACTGGGACCCAGCGCTTTGTTCTTCACGCAATCCAGAGCTCAAACAGAATCCCCATTATGGGGCGGGTTGCTGGGAGCAACCAACACCAGACACATGTAGGTCACTGGGATCACTTAAGCAGGGAAGCTGCCCGCTGACCTGGTGGATGCCTGTCAAAACTACCCGTTGGTAATCAACCCTTGGATTTTTGTGGAAGTGTGTCTAGAGTGCGCAAATTTCTTGGATCACAATCAAATGCAGCCTGCGTACCAATGGGTCCATGAACGCCAGGGGTCAGCCGCCAGAACAAAAAAATCTGCCCCCAGTACCCCGCAGATTGCCTGGGGCATCGCCAGTGCCCACCCACGGCTCCCTGACCAGACCTCATCGCCAGCGTCAGTCCCATATGTAGGTACCCCACAAATATGTTGACGTGGATGCGTCCATCACGATGGTCATCGCCTGCTGTCCGCAAGGGGCTCTGCCTTGCCTCGCGAAAACAACTGCAACACAGAACTTCGGCCAGGCATGCCTGCACCATTGCAGGCGCTCGGCTAGCCATCCCTCTCCCCTACGCAAATGCAAAGGCGCAATAGCATTGATGCAATTTGGAACTCGTATCAAAATGAACTGCAGCCGCACCATTGCATCGATTTTTGGCGTGTCTCTGGACAACATCCACGCACTGGACACTCACCCCTTGAACCATATGCCCTTGGCCAGCTCCTCCATTCCGGCCAGGAAACCGACACACACACGACCGCCCTCCCGCCCTCAGCGTCAAAGTGCGTCCCCACCTCCTCCCCGTCGTCCCCACAGTGCGTGAACACGACTTCCAGGTCCCCGAGCAGACTCGCCGCCGCGGCCACCCCCTCCACCTGCCCACTGCCCTTCACGAGCCTCCGCAGCGCCGCACCGCCCTCCGACCAGTGCTCTCATGCACCACGCCGATCTTTCCCAAGCCATGCGGGTTAATGGATGCATCCCCTGCCGCATAAAGTCCACAGCAAGCCGATCCCAGCCCCACGCCATCCTGACGTACTCCTCGCCCGACCTCAAGCCAGCCTGGCCTTCCTCCCAAACTCCCTCAGGCCTTTGAGTTCGCTGCACGCGTAAGGACACACGACGCCATAGTACTGCTGCAGGCTCAATCTCTCGCCGCTCCAGGTCGCGAGCCCGGCTCCCGCCCGGCGCCATCCATCCGCCGCTGCCGCCACCAGCAGGTCGCCCAAAGCGTCCGCGGGCCCGTGGGATCATAGCCAGTGCCGCTATTGCATCCGCAGAGTCCGAGGCGCTCGTGAGCACGAGCAGGTTGAGGTCGGCGATGAGCGCCTCGGCCAGCTTGCGGTGCTCCGAGAACAGCACGTTGCCCAGCCCGAACAGTGCCACGGCCTCCTCGTCGCGGCTCAGGTCCCGGAAGATGCCGCGATGGGCCCCATGTCCATCTTTCCCCTTGCCTTCGGCAACTTCTCCGGAGAACAGCGTTCCCAAGTCCGCAAAATGGATACCTTATCACCTGATCCGTATCACAGCCTCACCTCCGCCTTTTTAACAACGGGCGCTGGTTACCCGGGCACGGGCCGTCCGCTTTTGCCGAGTCGGCGAACATGCAGTCCTTGAAAACCACCCGCACGTCTACGGGCAGCGCCACAAGGGACCGGACATTCTCCAGGAACACCTCCACCAGCAGGCTGCCCTTCATCAAGTCCCGAGCCCACTTTTCCTCATCACTCTTCGGCTTCTCGTACAAGGCGCTTACTCTGCCTTCACGGCGCTCTGGCTCCTCCCTCAGCGGCGGCTTGGGAGCTCAGGAGCCCGCAGAGATGCGCTCCCACCCCTCCCGCACCGTCTCGTACTAATCCGGACACCCGTCAATCCTATCCTCCCTTTACCCCGCTTAGATCGCCACCCCTCGCCGCCCCTCCAGATCGCTCCCCGCGAACAAGCAAACAATAGTGTTGTACCTTTGCAGATCCAACCCGTGGGGGCCCCCACAACGTCCCATTCACCCTCCCCTTTAAATAGTCGTTGCTCAAGTATTGCCCGTGGGCCGCCGCTATTAGTAGAGCCTCCTCGGGGCCGCCCGGCTCCCCTTGAGCCATTCTCGCCACCGCTAAGCCGTCCACGGCGTCCTCCTCAGGCCCCGTCAGGGGCAGGCCCAGCGCGTTCACCAACACGCGCCCCATCTCATGGTAAACTATGAACACGGCGTTCCCCAGGATGAAGGCGCCCACTCTCCAAGTATGCGGCTCTAAAGGGGCCCCGCGCGGACGTCGGTGTCATTTTTGCCGCCCTGCCGCTGACTCGAGGACCAAGGCTAGCGGACACGAGCAGATTGCCGATCGCATGGATGGTATCATCGTCCACAGCACCTTGCCCGCCGTGCGCGCCAGCCTCCTGAGTTATGGCCCGCGCGTGCGCCTCTTTTTCGGCTCGCTGGTGGGGCCCCGGGGACCCTTACGGCGCCCGGACAATGCTGTCCAGCGGGTTATGGTGAAGGTTGCCTCGACGGATCGACTGCCTGCTGCCCTCCGAGCGTTCAACCAATGACCTGCTCGTGACTAAACCAACGGGGATAGGCGCCACGCAGCGCGGTGCATAATAGACGAACGGGTATGGTCGCAGGCCATCCTTACTAAGCGAAGCTGCGGCGGGAGCCGGTGTACCATCAGAGACGTGCACGTACAGACAAATGGGGATGGGTGCAGGTCGTCCTTACTCATGAGTAAGCTGATCAGCGAATGTGGCGTGGCGGCAGGGGTGCGTATACCACCCTCACTAAGGCACGCGGATGTGGGGTCCACATCAGAAGAATTGTCAAGTCCAATGGGCTCACACCGACCGGTGAGACCCCACGCTGGGCCATCGCCTGAAGTGAGCACTACGGATGGCTCGTGACGAGAATGTATCAGTCCCTCTGTCTTTTTCGTGAAGGTAGCTCATTCTTCCGCCGGCAAGGCCAACCCGGTGAGTAGGTCAGTGGCTTAGCGTCTGGGGTGTCCGAAATAGCAAGGGATCTTCACGGAAAAGACAGAGCGATTCATTGGGTAGCGGACGCTCGCGGCCATCGTTCTCCAGCAGAGCCGCGGACAGATGGTGCGGGGGACGGGACAGGAAATGATTGTCGTACCCTGTACCTCTGCCGGTACTTGGTATGCCGACACTTTGCCTGTAATCACAGCGTCGGCATCATTATGTACCTGCAGCGCCATCAGTGAGATTCACTGCCCAGCAGGAACATTTTTGAAAGGCGCTTTTCTGCAAGAGCCTGGCTCACGAGGAATCATGGCTGCTTTGTAGGTCAGCGGGCGCGCTGCTGGCCCCAATTGGGAAGGCCGCATTCCCCATGCCTTCATTCACGGTTTTCTCCTCCTTTGCTGTCCGCTCAATTCTCAGGGGAGAGAGAGATTGCACTCCGGCACGCCATCTGCTCGTCCTTACCTACGCCTTGCTGGCTCGCCGCAGCCAAGCAAAACGGTGTTTGCCCATGGGGTGCGCAATTTGGTTGGCGAAGTTTAAACTTGACGCAGTAAGTTTATTGCGCGCTCGTGTCCCTCGCTTCAGTCACATATCATCTCTCGCTCCGTGGTGGCCCATGTACTGCGCTGCCTCACCTTACTAAAAAATGCGCTATGTCCATTTTGGTATGGTCAGCGTCAATTCGACGTTCAGATCAGAGGTCATCCCCTTTTTCAGCGTCAATCCTTTTTGTCGATGCCAGGATGGCTCAGCAACGTTGACCAGGAGCGCTATACAACCTGAAGATGCTTCCACAGAAGCGAAACAATCTGAACTGCAGCGATTGTAGTGTGTCGAAAACGGGTTGGTAATAACCAGCCATTCTATACAAGCCATGGCAGGATGGGGGGAGCCTTGATGGCTGTCAATTGATCAATCGACACCTCATGAAATATTCCGGGGCCTTCCTTCAGGACTTCTCGCTTGTGGGAGGTTTGGGAATAAGCGATGACTTGTTTGCTACTGACCACCGGCGTGTTGGGCACATTTCCAACTTATGTCGATTTCCTGGCAGTTGCATAATCCCTCAGTGTCACCCAGCGCCAAATTGACGCCAGGCCTACCAAATTCGACTTGGTGCCTTCCCGCTTTGAGCAGCGCGTGCACGGTGGCATCAAGCGGATTGTCAGGTGTCGATGTGACGTTGATGTGATGGTGATGTGACGACGATGTGACGGGCCTGTACAGGAAGCGTGCGAAATTCACCACAAAATTGTACCCCCCAGCCTCTTGCACGCCCTCCGTGGGCCAGCGGGCCGCCCGGAAGCTGCCCCGTCGAGGTTGTGGGCCGCTGGCGAGCAGCTCGGTGGCCGCCCATCACAGCCGGCGGTTCCACTAATGTCAGATTCGGGCCCATCCCCGCAAATTCAGTCAGACGGGGCAACCTCAAGTCTGGTGTCATGTCCTCGAGGCGCAGCTGGTCACGGCGGGCTGTGGTCGAGCGGTACAGCGACTTAGTAATCCGCCTGCAGAGGCTTCGACGCCAACGTTGTGGGGGCGCGGTGACGACAAATTGACCGCCGCTCGACGGGATTGCCGGCGGACTTCGGTGCAGGGGCAAAAGGGCCGGGGCCCCCAGGCTCGTGGCAACGGCGGCCTTGAGCTGAGGAGCAGCGCCGCTCTTCGTTGACCAAGCGTGGGCCTGCAGGGGATCACCAGGAGCCCGCAGATCGGTGCATGGTCGGTAGTCAGGGAACAGAGAGCGCAGTCGTCAGCAAGCTGCGGCCATTGAGGGACTGCAGCTGAGACAAAGAGAGGTATGAAGCGTTGGGCCATTTGGGCATGCCTCCTGGCATTGGCATGTGGCCCTGTGCGGGGCCAGCGGGGCAATGAGACTACAGACGGGCCAGGGCCTTTGCACGGACGGATACCTGATGCCGAGGCGCTCATCCTTGGCAACGCGGCGTTCATACTGTACCACGAGCTGGGCCACGCGCTGGTGAACCTGCTGGGGCTGCCCGTGGCGGGCTGGGAGGAGGACGCCGTGGACGGTTTCGCGACGCTGAGGATGGCTCGGTGGCCGGCAGACAGTGAAAATGAATCATTGGTGCTGGCGGCGGCCCACGGTCGCTACCTGACCAACGACTTCTTCGAGGAGAAGGGCAAGCAAGACGAATTCTGGGGGCCCCATGGGTTGGATTTGCAGCGGTACTACGCCACGGTGTGCCTGTTTGCGGGGAGCACGCCCGAGCGGAGGGAGCTGGGGATCGAGGCGGGGTTGCCGGAACAGAGGGCGGAGGAGTGCGCGGACGAGTACAAGATGATGCGAGAGGGCTGGGAGCGGCTGCTGGCGCCGCATGTCGCGAACGACAGCGCGGTAACTTCGCCGCTGCGCAGAACAGACCGGCGCTCGGCCATGATCAGGGTCCGCTACGGCAAGCCGAAAAGCGAGGCGCATCGAAGGGTGCGGGACCTCGTGAAGGGGAGCGGGATGATGGAAAGGGCGGCGGACGATGTGCAATCGCTGGTGGCGCTGCCCACGGCCGTGCGGGCGGAGTTCAGGAGCTGCGGATTCGGGGGGGAGTTTGTTGTCCTGCCGGGCCCCGGGTTCGGCAGGGCCACGGTGACGGTGTGCTACGGGTACCTGGCTCGGTTGAGTAGGCTGTTCGACGAGGCCGGGGACGGAGATCGCATGGCGAACAAGAAAGCGGAAAAGGAGGCGAGCGAGCGCCGACAGGCCATCGCGGACGCGGGCAAGGGGGCGATGGACAGCAGGATGAAGAAAGGGGACGCGATGGCGCACCCGAGGATCTTCCCGGGCATGAGCCGCGACGAGGAAACCGTGGCGCTGTTTGTGCTGGGCAACGCGGTGTTCGCCGTGTTCCGCGGGCTGGCCGCGGCGCTTATCCACGATCTCGACCTGCCGATCGTGACAAGCGAAGCCGATTCTGCAGATGCATTCGCGGCGGTGGCCATGATCCCTGAAACGCCCACGGACGCGCTGGGAGACCTGATGGTTGCAGCAGCGGCTGACGGGTGGCGCCTGGCGGGGACCAAGCTAGAGGAGGAGGGTGGGGAGCTCCCGACTTGGAACGGCGGCAAAGTGGACATTCAGAGGTACTACGCGGTCATCTGCCTCTTCGTGGGCAGCGACCTGAGAGGCCTGAGAGAATTTGGGAAGATGTCGGGCTTGCCCGGAAGGAGGGTGAAGGAGTGCCCGGCTGAGTATTACTTCATGTCGGGCCGGTGGGGGGAGCTGTTGAGAGAGGGGTCGTGGAGGGGGGGGGAGTCGGGTTCTATTGATGTGGCTTATGAGGAAGCGGGGGAGGGGGCAGAGGGGTTGAGGGCGTTGGTGATGGACAGCGGGCTTGTGGAACGGGCGGCGCAGGCGGTTATGGACCTAGTGGACCTGCCGAGAGATTTGGTTGTCGTGTTGGTGGACTGCGGGGACGACGGGGGAGAGGCGGACGAGACGTTCTTCGACGCGGAGGGGGGAAGGGTGGTGATTTGTTATAGTTACCTGATGCGGGTGAGGGCGTTGGGGTGGGAGGCTGTCGCGAAGGGTCTTCTGTGACAGGTAGCAGGTGCGCGTTGTCTGGGCGACGACGAGAGGCCGATGGGGCATGGAAACCTGGTTGCCTGGTCGGAGTGGCCTTTGGTGGATGGCACATTTTTTCATAGCTGCCTGCATTGCGTTTCTTTTGGCTTAAAGGCGATTGTTGAACTTCTTAATGTGCTGTGAACAAGTTGCGCATGCACAGGAATCAGGGGAACTCGACCTTTTCGTGAACAAGAGCAAAAATGGTTGAGGAGTGGCCGCATGGGGCACGTGGCATGGAATTCTTGGGGTTGCTGGTGGGCGTCAGGAGTGATTTTTAAGGACGATAATATGCCAATTATGCCCATTGGGATCGTGCAGGCCCGCATGGCGGCATATTTCTTCCGCTGCTGCTGGTCATCTCCTGCCGCTAGAGAATATGTAATCGAGTCGTTAAAAGTTGACGGCAGTCCCAGGCCAGCAGGACGACCCTTGTCAAGAACTGCGATGTGCAGTGGCGGCAACGGAGTTAAACATCAGCTGAGGATTTGGAATTCCTGAAGAATGCAATCGGCAGACAAAGCATGTGTCTGCTGGTGTTTCCCCATCGCCCAACGAAAGTGAGTAGAAGTACTGCATTTTTTGGTTGTTGAACTGCAAAAACCTGAGTGTGTTAAAGGATTCTGGTGCAGTTATCCTGCTTTCACAAGGTGGTTGCCACACGTTGCATGCGCGAATGCACGTGTAGAAGTTTCGGCGACGAGAAACCCTAGGTCCTCGATGGGTGCCCTTAAGTGCCCAAGCTTGGGGCACAAACAACGTTTCTTGTATGGGAAAGGATTTCTGTAAGACAACCCGAAGTGGAGAAATCGCGTATAGTATAACGCCGTGCTAAGCTTTTATCGCGTCGATTCGGTGAAGAGAAATGCCATATATAGTGCCATATTTTATATGATGTTAGGCTAAAAATTTATCGCGTCGATTGTTTTTCAGCCCATAACATAGCAGTTTCGCAGGAGGCTTTCAACCAGCGAAGACACTATGTCGAATCTGTTACTGCGACCCCGTTACCCCCCCTCCTTCCACATTTCCTAGCGTCAATCCAGGCAGGCTTGGTCTTACGGCCAAAACACAGCGCGTTTGGCCATATTTGTGCGTTAAAACGACTTTACGTTTTGCGCAGAAAAGCACGTAAAATACGTAAATTCTGGCCTTGTGTACATAGAACCGGTATTCCCGTACTCACGAAGTCCGGGGAGTGTCAGGCCGACAAGCTGGAGTGGGCAGAGGACGACCGCTCATTGGCGACCTCGTTGTCCCTGCCGAGGGCGAGGTAGATGGTGTGTTGCGCGTGCTCGGTGGAGTGGCTGACTGATGATTGTTTGCAACGCCATCATGTAAGCTGGGTGTCTGGGCGCACTGCAGGAATACGTAGATATGAGCAGTTCTGTGCTTGCGCATTTTTGTGCCCAAAATTGCAAACGTAAAAGTTGTGCGGTAGTGTAAAGACCAAAACTGAACCCCAGTGTAGGCCGACATCAAACTGGACCCCTAATCTGGTCACAGTTGTCACCCCAGCCATCTGCTGATTCGACAGGTAGGGGCTGACGCCCCGCCCAGTTGCATTCGGGGGGACCCAGTCACACCAAGGCGGCCTTCAAAGTTGTGTGGCTGCAAGTTGAGACTCGTAACTACTGTGTCAGTTGTCGCAGAGAATGCAGTCACTAGTGAGTTTGCCTGCAATAGAGTACTGAAACATGCAGCATGCCATCACAGCAATTGTCTGCTCGTGAAAGCAGTCTCATCCATTGCCCTGACCAGCTGTCGCAGGTTGCCATATACGTAGGCTACGCAGCCCCATGGCAGTCATTGCAATTTTAAAACACAGAGGGTCCTTCATTCTTTCCGATCAAAAATATGTGACCAACGCTAGTTGACGGGCTTCTGATAGAAAACGCAGCTGGGCGCTTGCGAATCGCAAGTTGCGATGAGCCAGGCATTGTGGGCAGTACCAAACACTAGGGAAAAAAGGCGAAATAACACGTGCTCAAACGTGTACAAAGTTTATGGGTTTGTGTTATTTTCTTGTTTTTAGCGCGCAGAACACTGATGAAATGCATACATTTGTGTTCGCACAACCTGCTATTTGGTCCATTTTGCTAGTGAAAGCCAGGTTCGTTTGCAGCAGCCGCTGCCATTTTCTGTGCAGACACGTTGGTCCGCAGGCTGCGCTTGATTGTGTACTGAAGGGATTGTGGAATCTCAAACGAGTTGCTGATGGAAATCAAGGCTAACGCTGAGATGGGTGTCTTGGCGGGGCTTTTCTATGCCGGCTGGCAGCCTCTCTGCCTAAAGGTCCGCAGTGGCCGCCAGCTAAGTTGTTTGCCAACACCTGCCCATCATTGGGAGGCTCAGTTCAGGCTTGAAGATTATCAACTGCATTATGAAGTGCCAGGGCACTATTTTGGATCGTGCTAAGGGCACAGCGGAGATTAAAAATTTATGACCATCATCATTAGAATAAGACATATTGGCGATGCCAGCTGCGTTGTGCTCGCATAACTGGTAATTTATCATTAAGCTGGTTCCGTTACCTACTAATTTGCAATCCGATGAATGTAATTCAATGGTGGCACACGGGAATATTTCATTGGGAGAAATTTCATCAAAAATACAATGCAATGTCTGTCGCTTTTCCTTGACTTTCCTTTGGGACTTTCCAGTTTGCACAGCTGGGGGTTCGGTGGCTATGCACCGACGTGGTGCGAGCACTCCATGGGAAAAATGAAAACAGAACTGGGAGGCAGAAAAGGGAGATTAAGAATCTGACGCCAAGAAAGTCATAGCCATCTTCTGGTCACATATTTGCTGACATTTGATCCACTCATCGACCTTATCGAGATGGTGAGAGGGTGGCTACCTGACGGGCATCACATTTTTGCTAATGTTAACATTAGCAAAACAAAGAAACACCAACGTTCGTGTTGTGAGTTGGTGCTATGGACCGGTGCTGTGGGGTACTGTGTTGCACGTGAGTGAATTGTGAGTTCAGCACGCCAATCTGAGAATGAATTCTGGTGAGTGAGAACAGGAGGCACGGACCAGGCACCTTGAGTGCGTTGGATAGCTGCGTTAACCAAGGTTGCCACGGAAGTCGAACCCAACCGTTTGCCCTGTGCCGCGCTGTGGCCCATCGCTACACGGACTCGATTGTGACGATGGGACGTCGAACCGGGTCGGTTAAGGAGCTCTATCAGTTGCCATTTGACACTTGCTGATGCCATTGCAGCTACTTCTCAAAACGGCATTGCAAAAGCGGCGTTTTCTGCCTATCACAGAACTTTGATGAGTAGCGTCGCAATACACTCGGGCAGCATGCACAGGGGGCTGAAGATGATGAAGGAGAGATAACAGCAACTCGTCCTGCCCCCCGCCAGCTAGTATACTAGCGCTTCATGCAAATCTGCTATATTTCTCCCTCTACACCAACTGGCCACTACATCATCCGCCCCTTCCCCCACAGCACCCTGCCCCTCCAGCTACATCATCCACCCTTTTCTCCCCTGGCCCCACACACACCCGCTACATTATCCACCCTTTTCTCCCCCTATCCCTTGCCCCCTAGCTACATCATCCGCCCTTCCCCCACCTTCTCCCCGGCATGCTGTAGTTGGAAGAGGCAGGCGAATCAGATGATCTATTCCCCCCACACACTTTCGGCCGCCCACCTGAGAGGCGGCGAGCTAGTTCCACACAGATTACAAAAGTTGTACATTGCAGTCGTCAGGGGTTGGCGGTCACTGTGAACATAGCAAGAACACGGCATGAGCTTGTGTTATGACATGATTTGTAAAGGGAGTCTATGATATGATGGTTATGTGATGTTGTCAGACGGTGGTAACCAGGGCCGCTTGGCACCCATCCTCATGCAAAACAAGCAAAAAAATGCAGCCCGCTGCTCCCCCAAATGCTATAGTTATCTAGCACACTAATTGGCTGATGCCACTGCCCCTACAACACAGGCAAAATTGTAATGTGTTGATTGGTTGATGCCCCTGCTACCCCGAAATAGGCAAACTATATAGCGCGCTGATTGGTTGGTGCTCCTGGTCCCTAAAACAGGCAAATTATGCAGTGCGTTAATTGGCTAGCTGCTACACCCGCCCCTGCTATTGCAGTCCTGAAGGGCGCCGCTGGTTTCCATAGCTTGCGGGGGCACCACGCCCTGCGGCTCGGCTGGTGATAGCATAGCTAGCCCTCTCTACCACAAATAGTGGGCGGTACCGGGGCA
Organism: Ostreobium quekettii; assembly: GCA_905146915.1. Lineage (NCBI taxonomy): Eukaryota > Viridiplantae > Chlorophyta > Ulvophyceae > Bryopsidales > Ostreobiaceae > Ostreobium > Ostreobium quekettii. The sequence continues at coordinate 1,708 of CAJHUC010002378.1, read as the reverse complement.
CTCGTTCCCTCAGATGCGCAGTGGGCATAGATGCAAAAGGGAATCATTCCCCAGGGCCTGCAGTATGTGGCTGGTGGTGGCGCAGCCAGGCGGTGGCTCGCTGGTCGTGGAGAGACTAGGCAGTGGGCTAAGAGTCGATTACACACACTAGTAGAAAACAGCATGCTTGCGATGCCATGTTGACACAAATTGATGCCATTGCAGCCACATTTTATACCATCGCAATCACTGTGATGGCATCATTTTGTATTAAAATAGCATCGCAATTGGCATCACAAACATACCGTTTTATACCAGTGATGAGTGACCTGCATGCGCCTGTTTCAAAACCCGCATGCGCGGGAGGCCCACTCGCAGGTCCCTCACGGTCACATCAAGATAGGGCAACATGCAACACAAGATAAGGTATTGTAATGTATCATGAGCACGTGTCCCCGCCTAGTATTCACTTAAGTCAACCTTATGTAATTCCCGATGCTTCGACCTATGGGTTCAAATCCCATGCTAAAGTACTGGAATTTCAAATGGCCATAGCTTTACCGTTTCTACACAGAATCGGACGTTTCAAAAGCCTATCAACATCAAGAGCTAAACTCCAGCTCGACTAACCTAAAACTTTCCCCCTGGATTTGCCAAGGGAATTCACATCCTTTAGTAGACACATGCTTGCTACCGAGTTCCCTTTATGAGGCACCGACCCATACCTCCAGACCTCATCAATTGGTGGTCCGCGGCTCCATGCCCCGTCCATGGCAGCCAACCAGCTGTCAGCTCCGTATCGCTTCCCGCCAATGCGCCAACACCGTGCACACGTTGGGGGTGGACCCGCATACACGCAGCAAGCGGGCGGCCATGGCGCTGCCCTCACAAGGGTGCCAGCCTCGCAAGCCACATATTCCAAATAGCAGCTGGGCGGCCATGGTGCTGCCCTCGCTAGGGTGGCAGCCTTGCAACCCGCAACCCATGAGCAGAATCTGAAAACGTGATGGTAATTGTACTGCAAGGCGGCCCTGCTGAGGGCGACATCCTTGGCAGGGCGACGGGGGTATGGGCGAGTTGCACGATGTCGCCCGAGGGCTGGGCGCACATTTGCCATGTGTGTGGTGATTTTTTAAATACCCCTACTGAGATGGCCAGTTTGAGGTTGTGTATTATTAGCTGTTTGATTGGTTGATCTGATCTGCTGCAACCTTGTTTGAGTTGCTGAGCACAACCTAGAATAAGTGAGTTAAGGACATACTAATTGTCCTGTTCCATTGCATTGTCCAGCAGTCCACCTGGAGAGAGTCGCCCTTGCTGCAAGCCCCAATGTACGACCCCCTGACGTGTGACTAAGCCGGCACAGAGATCTGAGCTGGGAATGGAGAACTGAGCCGGGAATTCGTCACCATTGAGCTATGTTAATTGCGTACATTCGTTTTGATGGAGTGTCAAGTCTTAAACAAAGGAATGTACAGGCGGGTATTACCAACTTCGTCATATTTTACTGATTTGATTGATTTGAGTACTGGATCATTATGGAGGGATATACTTGGGACTGAGTGTGATTGCATGGGACTGATCGCGCTTAGACTGGACTGGAACCGCTTGCTGGGGACTGAATTGAGCTGGTTGTATGGAGTGTAGGATGGGCTGTACCAAGCTGGGGACCGGTGTTGGAGAACTTGAGACATTTGGGGACAAGCTCAGGGGGTTCTACACAGGGATT